>OX451216.1:131113164-131402148 GCA_949628195.1 Phasia obesa
CGTTTAGGTTTTTTCTCTTAGTTTTGGTGCCGTTGTTAGTGCTTTCAAAGACGTGCTTTGCAACATGATAAGTGTTTAGTGTTTTTAGTTCGATTCTTGTCATTTTTGTTGAGTACTTTTTTGCAGCAAGTTTGTTTTCTTTTTTTTTTAAACATTTTTGATTTGTTTGCTCTCATTGTCCTTATACGCGTACTCGGTAGTTGTTGGAACACTGTGTTACCAATTAATTTTTAGTTTTGTTGCATTAAGAACCACTAACTCAGTTACTTCCATTAAGTACTCGTGTCTATACATAAAATAAAGTAGTAACTCATTTCCGTCTGCCTGTCTGCTTTTCATTTACGTTCGCATCACGTAAAAACTACTAGATGGATTTTAACACAACTTTGTGAGGAGGTATCTAAGTATCCTGACCCCAATATAGGATACCTTTTTCCGTAAAAATATCTTATTTTCAAGAGAAAGTTGAGAAAAAGCAGTGAAAGTACGCAGTTGAACTAACCGGATATGAATAATTTCTTTTTTATAAAGAAAAAAAAAATACATAAACTGATATGTAGCATACTTGGGATTTTTTCATTACCATTGAATTTTCAATGGCATTATTTCAAATAGTTACAATGAAAAAAAATTTAATTACCACTTAATGCTACTGTTTATTATTTTAATTACAATTGTTTTTACCAATCGTAATGGAAATGTAATGAAATTGTATAATTACTAATTATAATTGATGAAAAAATCATTGTTTTTATTAAACACAAATTTATTATTGCATTTGGTTTTTAATAACTATGAATAAAGTACCAATTTCATGCCTGCAACACAACTATTGCATTCACTTTAGTTTTGAAAATCGGTACTAGACATTCTCCAACGGGTTAAAAATTTCTCATAAAAATTTAATTCTCCGAAATTTTTTATATTTTTTTCTGATTTTTGTTTCTTTTTATCTGAAAAAATGCACATAATAGGAAAGCAGAGAATAGAGGTAGGACTTCTATAAAAACATCACCACAAAAAGGTTTATTGCAAAAGTGGCCAATAATGATAATGATTTTTTATAATTTAATCATTAATTAATGGTAATGATTTTGTTTTTAAATAATTACTAATGAAACGTTTTCATTACAAAGCATTACCATTAATGAAAACAATGGTAATGAAAAAAAATGTATTAGTATTATTTATAATTCAATGCTAATGACATTGTCAATTAATTACTCAATCTAATTAATTAGTCCCATGTATGATATGTAGCATATCATAAGGGTTAACTAAGTACTGCTTAGTACAGCAAGTTGTATATATTATAACACAGATCGTTTTAAGTACTAAGTACAGCACGGTACCTTTAATTTCTAATATTTAAACACAATTAGCATTATTAGAATTTAATGCTAATGCAATTGTCAATTAATTACTCAATCTAATTAATTGGTCACATGTATGATATGTAGTATATCTTATGGGTTAACTAAGTACTGCTTAGTACAGCAAGTTGTATATATTATAACACAGATCGTTTTAAGTACTAAGTACAGCACGGTACCTTTAATTTAATATTTAAAACACAGATGGCGCCAAATAGCCAATTGAATAAAATTTGTATTTGTTGTAAGTCGCGTACGTGTTGTATAATTTGGTTATTTTGTGAAATATATGTATATATATATATATATATATATATATATATATATATATATATATATATATATAGTATATATATATAATATATATATATATATATATATATATATATATATATTATATATATATATATATATATATATATATATATAAGGTAAGTATGCGATTACATTGTTTGTGTTATTTAGCGTTAATTTTTAAAATTTGGTAAGAATACTACGACTTGAATACTACGGCTATAAAATTCTGTTGTTGTTAGTTTCTTCTTAGTTTAGTTACATTTTTCTTTTATAGGTGCTACTCTATAAAAGTAAGTCTTACAATAGGTGTGCAATACTTTCAAAGCAAAATCGAGCAAAATATTGACAGGACGCCCACGACGTGGCGGGCACAGCTAGTTTCTTAATATATTTGTAATAATGGCTTATTTTATTCGTGACTCATTAAGGAAAACGTTTGTAGTTATGTTGTAAGATACGAGTAATATGGGAAAGTTATATATTATTTTGAAAAGTTGTTAGCAAAACTGGAACAAAGCTTTGCTTATACATACAATTGGAAAAAGTTTAATTAAATTAACACCTTTATGTTCAGTTAAATATTTAATAATGAATTGATGAGAAATGTTTAACTAAAAATAAAAATAATTGTGGAAATACAGTTGGGTAGGGTATATTTATAAACTATACAGTTGCATGAGCAAGTTCATCTAATGGGTGAGCTCATAAGCTCATGAACAAGTGGTCATACTCGAGCTCAAACTAGCTTAATAAACACATGCCTACTCATACCATAATATTGGTGAGCAATGCTCTGTAGATATCATTAATCGAACTTTCTATTATAGTGAGCGCCGTAGTTACTCATCTCTTGTTCGTCAGTGTCTTATTTTGTTTAGCAGTTGTGTAAAACTTTTGGATATGTCATAGTGCGTTTTGCTTGCACTAGTGTTTTATTGCCTTTTGTATTTCTTAAAAAATAAAGATCTTAAAATTAATGTTGTTAAAAAGTATTGTGCTTTTTGTTTGTACACTAGAACACTCGTGTTTCACTCAAAAAATAAAACTGCTCGAACACGTCCAAGTTCATTGTTATTATGCTAAACTAATAAAAAACCCATAATTATATTGTTTTTGGAAACTATGAAAGCTCATCGGTTTCGTTGGTCATCGTTCGTTATTGTCCACTCATAGTTGCTTGCCTGCAATAAACAGTCATGAATTCAATGAAATATTATAATAAGCTTCTTATGAGCTTCGTTTTTGTGCAATTTTACTACTATAAATCAGTCCATATATAGTGGAGATATGGTTAAAGCGAGCTCCTTTTTTATCTTAGGTGTTTCCCCATGTTTTTATCTATTTTTTATTATTGCGTAATTGGTTTGAAAACCGTAAATTTAGACAAAAAAAAACTCCAGAATACCAAAAAAGGGATTTCACTAACCAATCAAAATTTCACCAAATTTTCACATTTTCACCAAAAAATTTTACTAAAATAATGGTAAATTTTACAAGAAATTGCAATTTCGATTAAAAGTTCATTAAAAACAGACAATGAACAAAAAACTATTTATTTATTATTTAATCAATATAACAAGTAACACTGCTATATTTTGGCCATGCCGAATATAGCACTGTTACTTCATCCACCATAGTAATGTTAAATATTCCCTTACTTTTTTATGTTTCCCAATTTCACAATAATATACATTCGTCTTTTCTTTTATAATTTGTAACTTCATTATTACAAATAAATTATAAAGATATAGAATTTTTTTTTTTTTTTGTAAAAATTTTATCGAAATTTTTTTGTAAAAATTTTAGTGGACATTTTTTGTTAAAATTTTTTTGAACGTTTTTTGTAAAAATTTAACGAAAATTTTTGTTAAAAAATTTTATCGACAATTTTTAGTAAAAATTCATAGAAAATTTTTGTAAGTGTTATCGAAATTTTTTGTTAAATATTATCAAAAAATTTTCCGAAATTTTTTTTTTAAATCATATTAAAAATTTTTTGTAAAAGTCATCGATTTTTTTTTTAATTTTATCAAAAAAATTTTTTTTAGATTTAAATTTTTCTACATTGAAAGTGACAGGAGGGAGTTTATTACACATGCGATCAGTTCTGCTAAAAATTGAATTTTCTCTGTAATGCGTATTGCCCTTCACTGGATATTCGACCACAAATGGATGCGCTCTAAACGAAAAGCGTGTTAAACGTAAAAATGTGCGGGTATCGGGAACAAGTTCCCTAATTTTATTAGAACACATACCTTTGTAGTAACGATAAAACAGTGATATACACCCCACTTTGCTCAAGTGAATCAATAGAGTTGAATACCCTACTGTCACTAATGAGCTTCTTGGCCCTCTCTTGTACGCGGTCGAACAGCTCCAAAATAGACTTTGGCGTGCCGGCCCATACATGAGAGTTGTATTCCATTTTCGGCCGGATATAGATGGTATAAATAGTAAGAAGTTCGGATGGAGTGAAGTATCTTTTACACCATTTTAGGAAACCGAGGCACTTGAAAGCTTCTTTAGAGATTTGAAAAATGTGTTTAGTCTATCGAAAATCACACTGTATTTTCATGCCAAGAACATCAAGAGTTTCAGATTCCTTGATATCTATATCACCCATAATAACAGATGAAGCATCATCTCCGAACGTACGCCAATGCGTAAGCATGCAACATTGAGTCTTACTGGCATTACAATCAACTCTATTCATACGACCCCATTCGGATATTGTTATGAGATCGTGATTGAGCGTATCCCTAATGCTTTGCTTTTTCGACCGCACCTCCAACTGGTTCGGTCTATTACTAAATGCATACGAACGGCAAATGGTGCTGTCATCTGCGAAAGAGTAGATAGGGTTGAAAGTTTGACAAAATAGATCATTTTGAAAAATAAGAAATAGGGTAGGAGAAAGAACAGAGCCTTGTTGTGGTACCCCTGAATTAATATTGAACTCGTTTGATGAGATCCCATCTATAACAACTCGTATAGTGCGATTTCTTAGAAAACTCGACATAAATCGGGGGAAGTTATCACCGACACCAAAAGCAATGAGTTTTGACAGCAGTGCATCTTGCCACACTCTATCAAACGCCTTGGAAATATCACCACCTTACTTTCGCCGAAATTGTGGAACAAGATTAACGTGAGTACCTGCCTAGTCGGCCTAACCTCACGGTGGTCTTACCACCGAGTGAAACTTAGGCGTAGACTAGCGCCCCCATTGTGTAGTATAACAACACTTTACGATTGCCACCAATCGCTTTTTGTGTGTTATACAGTCACAATGAGTAGCAATTTATATAATATGGCAAGCCTTACCAAGGCAAACTAGATCCACATTATAACCTCTTGCTTAGGGGTTTGGAGACTATCCAAACTCCGTCTGTTGAGAGTGCAACAGCACACATGATCGACCTTGCACCATACCTACCGCAACCACCACGTGTACCCCCGAAGGGGACCTCACCAATAACCGGTCACAGATAGGATAGGCTCTCTGTGAGGCCACCGATTCCCGTGGTACCAGTCCTTTGGGCACTGGTCGGGCCTCGAAGAGATCCCGTGATTTTTACTCACAGACCTTTTCTTCCAGATTTAGGCTCTAGGAACCCTAGCGTCTGGTGCCCCTATTTTCCCCGAGTGGACCGCGTCAAAGCATTTGCCATATTCCTGCAGTGACAATTGGAACCCCCGGGGGGAACTTTCACCGAAATGATGAAAGCTAGCAAGTTACCTGTAAGCGCCCCCTACGGAAACCATACTGTCGGTCGCTGAGTAAGCTGTTGGACTCTAGATACCTCACAAGATGAAAGTTAATTATAATTTCCATCACATTTGAAAGTGAAGAACAAATTACTATTGGGCGGTAATTATCAGGGTTGTTAGCCTCTCTTTTTTTGGGGATCGGCGTTACAATAACAACCTTCCAACATTTTGGAAATTCACCGGCACGATACAAAGTGCTGAAAAAGAAGGATACTGAATGCTTCCTCTCTTGATCAAGAGAGGAAGCAAGACTTCATTCTGGTTTTAATCGAAATTACTCTAGAGGGAATAAAAGTTTTCATTCCAAGCTAAATAATGTTAACAACCATTTCCTATATGGCATCGACATAATTTAATAGGAAACATAGTTTCCAATTAAATTGTCTAAAAAACTCGTTGAGCTCAGCCCAACGAGCCTTTTCATAAATATATTTTATACGTTTTCTGGCTGTTTTCGAAACCTTTAGAAGCTCTGAATATGAAAAGGAGGCGGAGATGGTGCAGTGATCGGAGTTACCGAGAGGTGTGCAAACGCTAACTTCATACTTTTCAGGGTGTGAGGTTAGAAAGAGGTCGATAGGTTTTCGAACTGATTCCAAATCTGGGCTCAGATTAGGTTTAGTTTCTGCGGGACAAACGGATAAAATTAAGCGGCACGTAAATCGTGATTTAAAAATTGGGAAATTGTGTTTTAAATAAGTAAAATTCGCACACTTTTTGTCCACGATTCTCGCAAAATTTTAAAAAGTCTAAATTTAATATATAGAGGAGGCTTAGATCGATCTGAAAAATGACATCATTGTGAGAAAATAGTAATTTAAATTCGGCATGGCGGATACATAGAATTTTTTTATTTGTCATTTTCCAATCGCTTAATCGTGATATTAATATTTCACTGAGTTTTTGTACAAATTTAAATAGCACGCTAGATTATAAAATGAGGTTCATCAGATGTACAGGTCCGAAATTTGGGTTCTTTAAGTTTTCGATACCTTCATTCTCACATTCTTGATTACTTTCTGAATCTTCTTCGGTGGTTCTGGCACTGCTGAATTTTCTGAGTAAGGGACCGGTCGTAATGCAGATTCCACATAAAGCTGTCAGCTGTACCAAATAAACAAGTTGTGATAGAAAGAATCTAAACATAGACTCGGAATCAGCCCGAAAAATAAAAATTCGTATAAGATAACTCAGCAAGATCTCTAGGACAAAATTTTTGTTAACCTTTGTATCATAATGTTAACTTTAACAGGTACTCAAGGAACTATTAGTATTATATTAGTTAAATTATTTTATTTTTTATCTTTTCTACCCCATCCGTATAAAAATATTTAACTAAATCTCTTCTCCAACATAAAGCTTTTAAGTTAAACTTTTACAAATGATTTTTTTATTCACGATTTTCTGACTTTGTCACATGCAACTCACATGCATAAACCTCAAAAAAGTAAAAAATAAAAAACAATCTTTATTATAAAAAAAAAACATAATAATATACTTACAGAACAACCGTATCACTGGGTAAATCCACTGGTACAGCTAATACACCAATATTGCGACAACTTAAGGATAAACGACCCAATGTACCCGTACAATGACAATGTTTCTGAGACCATTTATCACAGACCGCATGTAAAGTACGTTGTGGAGTAGCAGAATCTGAATCCGATTCGGACTCAGTACCAGATAATGATGAAGATGATGAAGACGAGGACGAGGAGGAAGAAGATGATGGAGCAGAATCTAAATTATTTATATGATACTCTTTAAGAGTTTTTTCATATAAAATTTGTGCCTCTCGCTCAGGATCCTCTGAGGGTAGCATAACATTTTCTCGTACGCCATAAAGGTTACTAACACCACCTTCACCACCACTATGTAAAGAAGATTTCGTTGTAGTGGCAGGTTGCTGTGTAGTAGTATTTGTCATGTTTATGTTGTTTTTTAAAGCTGCTATTCCAGTGATAATATTCTCTAACGTGTTTGTTCTAGTATCCACAGAGGATTTTTTTATAACATTTAGTTTTTGCTGTTGCTTCTTACCTGCAAATATTTTATTTGCATATTCCTCCTCCTTATCCGCCCTTTCGTGTTTGTCATCATGAAATATGACATTTTGTGTGGTTGAATCTGTTTTTGCTACTGCTCCTGCTCCTGCTGCTGTAACTGTTGTCCTTGTTGCTGCTGTTTGCTTTTCCAAATCATTTGGTTTTTTATTTGTGTCAAGTTTATGTACATTTTTCTTTAAATTTGTTTTAAACAAAATTTGTTCTTCTATTTTAATATTACCTACACTAAATTCATCTTTGGTTAAATTTTCTAGCACTTTTCTTACACCACTTTCCCTTAAAAGAATGCCTTCTTGGAAAACATTCTTTTCACTACTAACAGAGGTTCCTATAGTTTGTTGTATGTCTTCTCCCTTGGAGGGTATATTATTATTGTCTGTGTTAATTATTTCACAATTTATTATTAAAATGTTGGATTGGAAATAGAGTTGTAGGACGCACATGATTATGACAAAAATAACTGAGTCTTTGAGCAGAAACCAAGTGCGTGTGCGACAGCCACGTTTACGAAAACCAGCCATAATTGTTAAATTGTTAATACAATTAAATGTATGATGCTTTTGTTGTTGATAGTATGTTGGATGTTGTGGTTGTTGATGTTGATGTAGCTGTTGCTGATTGATGCTGTCAAGCATTTGTCATTTAATGACAGTCATATGTGCAACACGCTTCGCGTTCATGATTTTAGATTTTTATTGTTATTGTTCTTTTAATTTGTTGAAATTTTTAAATAATCTTATATTATTTTATTGCGTTTTTTAGTTTCTTCAATTGTTAAACTGTAAAGATAGAAAAAATATTTAATTAGTTGAATATGGAAAAATAAAACAATTCGCAAAAAGCAGACTTTTAAGTATTTGGTATTTTTACAAAAAAAAAAAAAAAATATTTATAAAATTTACTTTTATTAAAATAAAAGTACTTTTCAGATAAAAGTACCTTTTGTCAAAGGTTTTTTTAGCCACAAATCTATTCTACTAAAATCCATTTCTAGTTTTTGTTTTACAAATAGACACTTCATTTTATCATTCTTTACAATAATACATTTTATATTAATAGTACTTTTTTGTACAAAGTACTTTATACTTTTTACAGTAAAATGCTTTATTCTAAAGATATCTATATATAAAATTGGATGTGTGTATGTATGTAACGTATGGACTCCAAAACGGCTGGGCCGATTTTGATGAAATTTTCAGGGAATCTTCAGAATATTTAGGCGGGTGAAGTCATATTTAGAACACTGTGAAGTCTGATGTTTGATTTTCGGTCTGCGGACGGAGATGCGTGGCAAAATCCAATTTTCATATTGCACCATCAACGACATATACATACATATTTATTATTTTTGCTTTTTTTATAATATTTTTTTTGAAAGCCGTTCTCATGTTTTTCAAAACGAGATATCAAACTCTTAAATCGGTTATATAGTTCCGAAGATATTTACAAAAAGAATATGTTAATAATGATCCAATATCAAAATTTTAAGACTCGTCTGCCCAAACATTCTCAAAATAACTTTTGGACATCGGAAATGGAAAAATTCCAATTAATCGCGCCACGAACGAGATTTCATTCCCGCCTAACTTCTGTCAAATGCAATGAATATTCAAGCCGTTGTCGACAAGGTATTCCCAAGTCTAGTAACCTCCTACAAAAATCCGGAATGGCTGTGCGAACGTGCAATTTTAGCACCAAAAAAATGATGATGTCAACAAGCTCAATGAACAAATTCAATTGAAACTGCCCGGAAAATTAATCAAATGCAAATCGATCGACGCAGCAACGGATGAAAAACAACATTGACGGATGGAACCACTCGGAATGCCACCACATGTACTAACATTAACGGTTGGATCACCGGTAATTCTTATTCGCAACTTAAACGCGCCATACTTATGCAACGGAACCAGATTGACCATCAAAAATTGTTCACCAAATTTAATCATCGGTGGCAGATTTAAAGGCGAAGACGTACTTATTCCACGAATTCCGATGATTTCCAACGATTTACGTCTTGCCTTTGCTATAACCATCAACAAGGCAAAAGGCCAATCATTGACTATTACTGGCTTAATTTTAAAAAATTCATGTTGTTCACACGGCCAGTTGTATGTGGCTTGGCACGCAAAAAAATTTATATGTTTTTACACCAAATAAAAAAACATTGTCTATCCGCTGGCCTAAGATGAAATAATAAATAAATATAATTTCCAATTTGCCTTAAATACATGCGTTTGTTTTTTGATTGCGCCCATATCGACACCATATGTAAGTTATTCTGTAAAAAAAACTTTATTATAGGTATTCCATGGATTTTTATTAAAAGGCCATAAATTTCGTTAAGAGCTCAATTTAAATCGTGTGGTAATACAATACTAATGTTTGCTTAGGGCCAGCAACGCGGACCGGGTCAGCTAGTTACTTAATTAAAAAAATGCAGATGAAATCTTTAAGAAAGGCTTCTGTAAAAATTTTACCGAAAATTTTTTAATAAAATTTTATTTAAAATTTTTAGAAAGCAATACATGAAGAGGTAGCCAATAGACCCATAGGCTGCCGACTGGTAACTAGGAGCAGTCAATAGGCCCATTGGTGGAGTCAATATATGGATTTTTTTCTTTAGTCAGACCATTCTAACGCAATATAGATTGCAGGAAGGTTCTAATTTTACAAAAAAAAAAAAAAAAAATTTACAAAAAATTTAAATAGATTTTTCCAAAATATTTTTAAATTTTTAAAAATTTTATCAAACAAATTTTCCAATAAATTTATTTTTTTTTACAAAAATTTTCGAAAAGTTACAAAAAATAAAAAAAAATTAAAAAAAAAAATAATAATTTTCACACAATCACAAATTATGTTCTGATTTAAATTATCGAGACCGATAACGAAGACCGATAAATTGAAAACACACAGAGTCTTTGCTAGAAATCGAATCCATAACCCCAAAACCTTTTTTTCTAAACAAATTTTTTGTAAAAAAAACTTTTTGTAAGAAACAAAACTTTTTGGAAAAAGTATCTTCTTGAAAATTGAAAATTTGATCTTAATTATTAAAACAGCATTTTCCAGTAAATTTAGGGTTTATATGTATATGTTTCTCATTCCGTGTGTAATTTTTACAATATTTATTTGCGACCCTATAAATTATATATATATATATATATATATATATATATATATATTTTGAATCCTTAGACATAGAGAAGTTGATTAAACCATGTCCGTCCGAATGTTCGTCGTAAACAAATATAAGACCGATACCAGCAGATCGCATAGAGTGCATACTGATCTCGGGGTACCAATAAACCCAAGTGAGAGTTGATTTTTGTTTGTTTTAAGTTTATTCTTTGATTTGTATTAAAGTCCTTTATATATAGAGGTAGCCGATAGACCAACTGAGTGCCCACTGGGAACCAGAAGCAGTCAATGGGCACATATGGAGGGTCATAAGATCCCCCCAATGAGCTTTAGTCTGACCATTCTAACGCAAAAAGTTCTGTGAAATTTTTCCAAAAAAATTTTCAATCAAATTTTACAAAAAATATTCGATAAAATTTTTAGAAAAAATTTTTAATACAATTTTTACAAAAAATTTTCCATAAAATATTTACAAAAAATTTCCGATAAAATACTTACAAAGAAATTTCGATAAAATATTTTACAAAAAATTTTCGATACAATTATTACAAAACAAATGTTTCTAACTTTATATTTTATTTGCGTTAATGAAGTTGAAAATCATAAAAGTAAAAACCAAATATATATTATTGTGAAATTGAAACAAATAACAACAAAATAAAGGAATATTTAACAATACTATGGTGAAGGGTAAACAGGATTCGGCATGAATGAAAATAGCACTCTAATTTGTTGTTCTTAAGAAAATTTTCTAAAAAAAGAATTTTAGAAAAAGTGAATCCCTTTATAAAAAATCTGTTTTGGAATAAAATATATACCCCTTTTTGGAAAGAATATCACATATCGCATAATAAAAAAAGGCATGAGATCTTTTGTAATTTATACATTGTGTTTAAAAATCCTTTTGAAAAAAGTGTTTAAAGAAAATATTCATTTGAAAGTACCTTTTATAAAAACGTCTTTTTCAAAAAAGAATACATAAAAAAAGTATCTTTTTAAAGAAACAAAACTTTCATAATTTTTTTATAAAAAAATATCTTGTTTTCACGCCAATTTTTTTTAAATGTGTGTTTCTTACAAAGATCCTTTTTTTGAAAAGATATACTATTATTGTTGATTTGAAAAAAAAAAACAATTTTTATAAAAATTTGTAAAATATTTGTTTGACTTTTTTGTACTTAAGCATTTGAAACAATATGTTTTTTTTTTAAAAAGTATGTTTTTGAAAGGTTTCTTTTTTGAAAAAGGTATACTTTTTTTTTTGCTTTAAAAAAACAATTTATATATATATTTTTTTTTAATATTTTTTGATAAAATTTATAATTTTTTAGGTACCTTTTTGGGAAAATATGCTTTCTCTCAAAATAGTAACTTTTTCAAAAGTTCATTTTGTAAAAAAAATTAAAGGTTTATAAAAGTATGTGTTTCAGAAGTTTCTTTTTCTTTTTCAAAAGTTCATTTTTTAAAAAAGATGTAAAAATTTTTGTAAAAAAAATTAAAACATTTTTACATATCTTTTTTTAAAAAATGTGTCTGGTTTATAAAAGTATGTGTTTCAGAAGTTTCTTTATTTTTAATATTTTGTTTTTGTTGCTTTAAAAAGTAAGTTTTATCAATTATTTTAATATTTTTAAATTTTATCCTATCATAAGTACCTTTTTTTAAAAAATATATGGTTTTAAAAGTTTCTTTTTTAAGAGATATACTGTTTGTGTTGTTTTATAAACAGCAATTTTTATAATTTTTTTTAATATTTTTTGATAAAATTTATTAATTTTTAAGTACTTTTTTTCAAAAATGTGTCTTGTTGAAAAAAGTATGTTTTTTAAAAGTTCATTTTTTAAAAAAGATATACTGTTTTTGTTGCTTTTAAAAAAGCAATTTTTATTGATTTAGAAAAAATGTACTATTTTAAGTCCTTAAAACAGTATGTTTTTTAAAAGTTAATTTTTAAATAAAGATACTGTTTTTGTTGCTTTTAAAAAAGAATATTTTATCAATTTAAAAAAAAAAAAATACTTTTTTTAATACCTTTTGTTTAAATGTGTCTTATTGAAAAAAGAATGTTTTTAAAAATGTTTTTTTAAAAATAATGTACCGTTTAAAAAGTATCTTTTTAAAAAACCAATTTTATAAATTTTTTTGTAAAAAAATATAAAAATTATATTTTTTTTAAGAACCTTTTTTAAAAAAGTATCTTTTTCAAAAATTATTTTTACAAAAAAAAAATACTGTTTTTGTTGCTTTTAAAAAAATAAATTTTATAAATTTTTTACAAAAAATTATATTTTTATAGTTCCTTTTTTAAAAAAGTATGTTTTTCAAAAATTAATTTTTTTAAAAAAGATATACTGTTTTTGTTGCTTTTAAAAAAGCAATTTTTATCAATTTTTTATAATAAAAATTATACTTTTTTAATACCTTTTTAAAAAAATGTCTTAAATGTCCTATTAAAAAAAGTATGTTTTTCAAAATTTTTTTTTTAAAGAATTCATCGTATGAAAATTATCTTTTTAAAAGAGCAATTTTTATCATTTTTGTTTTTTTGTTATTTTTTGATAAAATTCGTTTTTTTAAGTACTTTTTTAAAAAAAAAGATACATTTTTTTTAAAAAAGTACTTAAAAAAGTAAATTTGTCAAAAGTTCCTTATTTATATGCCGTTTTTGTTGCTTACAAAAAAAAAAAATTTGTATTTTTTTTTAATATTTTTTTTATAAAATCTATCCTTTACTGAAGTACCTTTTTTTAAAAAAAATGTGACTTGTTTAAAAAGTATTTTATTTTTTTCAAAAAAAAACATTATTTTATAAATTTTTATGAAGAAATATTTTTATTGAAATTTATCTTATTTAAGGGTATCTTTTTAAAAAATATGTTGTAATTTTTTTTTAATATTTTTTTATAAAATCTATCCTTTACTGAAGTACCTTTTTTTTAAAGATGTGACTTGTTTAAAAAGTATTTTATTAAAAAAAAAAAACAATATTTTATAAATTTTTATGAAGAAATATTTTTATTGAAATTTATCTTATTTAAGGTTATCTTTTTAAAACAATATGTTGTTTTAAATACTAGTCTTTTAAGTACTAACAGGTTGTTATTTGTACCACTGTTTTGGTGGTCATTACCAATTGTAGTTTTTGGTATGCCTGCAAATAATACTATTATGTTTTTTTGTTTTTGTTGCTCAGCAAAAGCTAAGAAAAGAATTAAAAAAATAAATCAAAACACCAACAATGTATGCTTTTAGCCTATAATTTGCACTGTAGGCCCGATTTGCAGTACCAAGCAAGTTTAAAGTCAAATATCAGTTACTTGTACACGCTTAAGTACAGCATTTGTTATGCTTTTTAATTTATGTATGTTAAATTGAATTGATATGAAATGTAATGAATTGATTTTTTATCTCAATTTTTGTTTTTTTTTTTGTTTTTTTGTTGTAAACCTGTACAGTTTTTTTGAAACAATTATGAAGCTTTAGTTGTTAATGGCAAAGAAATAATCGTATTAAATTGACCTTGAAAACCGGTATTAAAATTAAGCATCTCGAGCTAAAACTAAAAGTAAAAACAAAAAATTTATGTAAACTGGGTTAAATTTGTTTTTTAGTTGTAATATCAACTATTAACAGCAGACGAAAAGTCTGCTGACTGATTGGAAATTTTTTGGGAAAAGGAAAGAAAAAGTGGAGTGTATTTTATAGTTTTCTTTAAATACAAAAATGAGAACTACTTCTGATGGAATTGCTTTAAGAAAGCAATGTTAGAAATACAAAAAATAAATATTTTTTTCGATGATTTTTAAGGAAGGCAAAGGAAGGCATTTAAAAAAAAAATTAAAAAGTTCATGATTAACTCTAGAGCTGCCTAAGTAACTACCAGAAGTTTTAACAAATTTCTCACTTAATTTACCGAATAGACGAACTGAAATACTTATACAAAAGCCCACCAAGAAGCTTGGCTGTAAAATGGATAGAAGGGAGTAAGCAAATAAAATCCATATTCATGAATTAATTTAAATTGCTACCAGTGCACAGTGGGCAGAATCGAAATATTTTAGGAATAATTCAGCTATTTATAACAGGCTCGGCCGATTATTCCAAAATTTAAGATGGACATAGCAAAAGAGCATAGAATCTTAAGTTTTAAAGCTGGACATCAGTCAGGGGTGGCGCTATGTGACATTAAAGTTGGGAACCTCGCACCTACAAAAAGTTTTAAGGCTTTTCTTAAATTTTTGTTTTTACAGTCAACGCAGTAGTGCAACAGATCAATCACTACTAACTTCGCTAAGACAAAATTGAATGATATTTTGGTTTCCGAATTACAAGTGGTTTAGTATTACAACGTTACATGTCATACATCAACAGTTTGAGCTTCAAGTCAATTGGCTACCAATATCGTGCGACTTGAACGCAATAGAATTTTTTTTGTTGCAGGGCGTTTCAGAGTCATAGGACTATGCCGAAATTTCGCACTCCACTAATCTTCTTATATTCATCCCAATTAAAGCCATGGTTCTCCTGGCTACACTCGACGTTAAAAACGCTTTTAATAGCTTGATGTACTGAAAGCCTTAGAAGAACACTTTCACATTCCAGCTTACTTGGCGAACGTTATAAGAGACTATATTGAGGACAGAGAACTTATTTACCACACAACATAAGGTCAGAAGAAGATTTAAGTAACGTCAGTAGCTGCACAAGGGTCTATTTCAGGAGCACACCTGTAGAAAATCAACACATTTCTTGTGGGATACGCGGATGATATATCAGCGCTAATTGGAGAACGAAATACAGAGAAGGCCAAAAGGAAAAAAGGCAAGTTATGATGAGGACCAAAACGTTTCTAGATGAACACGGCATACAACTAGCTACTCATAAAATGAAATACTCATTCTTACCAGATGTCATAAACCCGTGGAGATAGATATACATATATCTGGAAGGCTTCACAATGGGAACAAAAAATTTCCCCAACTATTTGGGAATAAGACTGGACTCAAAGCTAACATCCTTGGATCAGATTCACTATGCCGTAAACAAGGCATCGAAGATCACAGGATACCTAAGCCGATTGATGACTAACATAAGCGGACATCTACCGACCAAGCTCCGATAAGCTCCTGATAAAGGCGAGCAACAGTGTTCTTCTCTATGGAAGCGAGATATAGGGCGAAAAAATGAAGATGAAGAAAAGAGCGAAGGCATGCAGAGAATAACTCCACTACGGGTAACATCTGCCTATCGTACGGTGTCCGCAACCGCTATGCTAGCGATAACGGGTATGACCCCAATAGACCTTATTGGGCGAAGGAGGATATGATTAGAAAAACAAAACAACGACGAGAGGAGAGTTAATTAGGCAGGAGACTCTAGAGAGTTGGCTTCATAGGTGGAACACCTATACAAGAGGCAGGTGGACTGCAAGGCTCATCACAGATATAGAAAAGTGGGTCAATAGACGAAACGGCAATGTTAATAAGTAATGGGTGATTTTTTTGAGGTTAGGATTTTCATGCATTAGTATTTGACAGATCACGTGAGATTTCAGACATGGTGCCAAAGAGAAAGATGCTCAGTATGCTTTGACATTTCATCATGAATAGACTTACTAACGAGCAACGCTTGCAAATCATTGAATTTTATTACCAAAATCAGTGTTCGGTTCGAAATGTTTAAATGTGACAAATTTTGTTCAGCGATGAGGCTCATTTCTGGTTGAATGGCTACGTAAATAAGCAAAATTGCCGCATTTGGAGTGAAGAGCAACCAGAAGCCGTTCAAGAACTGCCCATGCATCCCGAAAAATGCACTGTTTGGTGTGGTTTGTACGCTGGTGGAATCATTGGACCGTATTTTTTCAAAGATGCTGTTGGACGCAACGTTACGGTGAATGGCGATCGCTATCGTTCGATGCTAACAAACTTTTTGTTGCCAAAAATGGAACAACTGAACTTGGTTGACATGTGGTTTCAACAAGATGGCGCTACATGCCACACAGCTCGCGATTCTATGGCCATTTTGAGGGAAAACTTCGGAGAACAATTCATCTCAAGAAATGGACCGGTAAGTTGGCCACCAAGATCATGCGATTTGACGCCTTTAGACTATTTTTTGTGGGGCTACGTCAAGTCTAAAGTCTACAGAAATAAGCCAGCAACTATTCCAGCTTTGGAAGACAACATTTCCGAAGAAATTCGGGCTATTCTGGCCGAAATGCTCGAAAAAGTTGCCCAAAATTGGACTTTCCGAATGGACCACCTAAGACGCAGCCGCGGTCAACATTTAAATGAAATTATCTTCAAAAAGTAAATGTCATGGACCAATCTAACGTTTCAAATAAAGAACCGATGAGATTTTGCAAATTTTATGCGTTTTTTTTTAAAAAAAAGTTCTCAAGCTCTTAAAAAATCACTCGTTATTTGACCCAAATGGTGTCAGGCCATGGTTATTTCCGGAAATACTTTCACAGAATGAGTAAACGCTTTTATGAAAATGAAGAAATCACGGGCGATGCAGAACATAATTTCTTTAAGTGTTCCCGATGGTCAGGAAATCGGCAAGAACTGGCGAGCGTCACGGATATATTAACGGTCAAAAATATCATCGATGGCATGTTGGCAGATGAAAATAATAAGCGAGCAGTTGCCAAATTTTGCTAAAAAATCTTGCGTACCAAGAAAACAGATCTGGACGCTGCAAAAAGAGAAATAAGCTTAGGTACAAGGGCAGATGGGAACTTGAGTGGAGATTAGTTTAGATTAGTCGATATCCTGCTGAAGAAGAGCGGTGCCTGGACGCGGGCGATCAAGATGATGGTCTAAGGCCGAGCAAGGAACCACACCGTAATGCATAAGCGGTACCGAGGTGGATATCATTCCCAACACCGGACAAAGGAGTTTTTTAGTAGGTACTCCACACTCGTGACAAGCCTGAAAAGCATAGTGACAACCATGCATGTATTGCGTTAATGCATTTTTACCTCCTTACCGAAAAAACGCTATGAATCTTAGGTCCGTTTCACGAAGAAAATTCATCAAAGTTCTTTTAGATAAAATAAAATTCACAAAAACCTTCCAAACAATTTGTTTTATGAAAGATTAAAACAAGTTTACGTCATGCCCTTGATTTCCCGTTAGATGACGTAATTGGCTCAATAAAAGATTGTTAAGTCTGTAATCAACAAAAAAAATATATAATATGCCAAAATTGACAAAATTTCGCAATTAAAATCTCAATTATTAGCCATTTAAAATTATAAGCTTATAGAAAGGCAATTTTCGTGACGTCATAAGCCCAATATGCGCAAAAAATTTTAACGTTATGTTGGGAATGGCGTAATCTAGTTTGTATTATCTTGTCTTTAGTTTATATTTTAACAAAATACTTAAAACTAATATTTAACATTGTAAGATTAAAAATTTTAAATTATGAACATCCTTACTTAATGTTTCGGTTAATCCTCGTATATGTTTTGTTCGTAAAGGATTTTTTAAAGATAATTTATTTTTATTTAATATTTTTATTTTGTTCAAGATTCCTCTGCTATCAACCTAAAACTTTTATTTATGTCAAACAAAACAACAAAATGAAAAAAAAAATAGAAACTTCTCGATGTGTTGCAGACGTGCTAAATTTTCTTAAAAATAATAAAAATAAATATCTGTTAGAGAACAAAGTTTGCACAGGGTGTTTTTTATAGAGGTATAGAACTTTAAGTTGGCATTATTTTTCAAGATGGTTACGGATTTAATAGCTGTCAAGTGATTTATTCTCAGTTTGGTTTGGCAATTCATCATGAATAGACTCACGATCATCAAGTAAGACGTAGATTCGTCGAATGGGCCCAAAACGAGATTACCGCTGTTCCCGATTTTCATAAACGAATTTTGTTTAGCGATGAAGCGCACTTCTGGTTGATTGGCTACGTCAACAAACAAAGCTGCCGCATTTGGTGTGAAGGTAATCCTCAAGTGTATGTCGAAACACCGTTACATCCAGAAAAACTGACTGTTTGGTGGGCTTTATGGGCTGGTGGAATCATTGGTCCGTAGTTTTACAAAAACCATGGTTGCCTGAACGTTACAGTCAATGGTGATCGGTATAGAGCCATGATTACTAACTTTTTCATTCCTGAATTGAATTACCATGATGTCCAGGAGATGTTGTTTCAACAAGAGGACGCAACATGTCACACAGCTCGTGCCACAATAGATTTATTGAAAGACACGTTTGGTGACTGCCTAATATCACGTTTTGGGCCTGTGAATTGACCTCCAAGATCTTGTGATTTAACACCGCTAGACAACTTTCTGTGGGGCTATGTAAAGTCATTGGTCTATGCGGATAAACCACAAACGCTTGACCATTTGGAAGACAACATTCGCCGTGTTATTGCCGTAATACGGCCACAAGTGTTGGAAAAAGTCATCGAAAATTTGACGTCCAGATTGGACTACATTCGCACCAGCCGTGGCGGTCATATGCCAGAAATCATTTTTAAAATGTAATGCCACAAGATTATCTTCCGGATAAATAAAATTTATGTCAATCGAATAATCTATCGTTGTTTTATTGCAACTTAAAGTTCTATACCTCTATAAAAAACACCCTTTACAAAAAATAAAAATAAAAACTGAAACAAACTCTAAGACAAAAATCATATTTGGATTATGGCCAAATGCTGTTTTATTTACAACATTGAGCAATTTTATTCTAGTTTCTTTAACAATATTTAAAAACAATTATTCATTTAAAGCTTATTTTTTCTATAATCTTTCATAATTGTTCCGCACCATAAATGGTGCTTAATTTAACAACCTCAGGCACTTGCGGCATGATATTGATTCACGTTTTTCTCTAACAATGCTGAAAATCCATAAAGTAAAGTTTTAATGAAGATTAAAATAAACAAAAATAAACTCTTAAGCAGTCATTGACATGAAGAGAAAAAAAAATGTAAAAAAATATTTGAAAAAATAAATTAAAGTAATAAGAAATGCCACCTTCGACACCTTAGATCTGTCATTCAAGAAAATAAAATACACTCAAGTCTGTCTGTCTGTCTGTCAGTCACTCGTTCCTTCTACACTCACTCTTAAAAAGTACCAACAACTGCACTTAACAATCAAACTCATTATAGTCTTTATCTTTTGTTTGTCTTGCAGCAACCGTCGCTTTTTTCTTGTAAGTTTTTCTGCTTTAGACATCACGTTTTTAATATTGAAATAAATGAAATGATCTGATCATTGTTGTGGTCTATAGATAAACGAAAATAAATGAATTAAATGTCAGATGAATCAAAAGCGTTTTAAGTGTCGACTTAATTCATATAGAGCTGAGATTTTTATAAATGACTTTTATTTTTTTCTGAGTTTTAGTTTGCAACCGAATTAAAAGATTTGTAAAGATTTCAAAAAAATAAAACTTTAAGTCAGCTTAATATTTAAAGTCTTTAAGTAGATAAATAATGTTAATTATTTACAATAATATCACAGTTAGTCTTACAGAAGTTAAAAGTTAATGATTAGTCCTTTTGTTTATTTAAAATGGAACCCACTGTGCGCTTTAAAAAATCAGTCTAGTTTCCCATTTTAACCGAGACAAGAAACGGTGGAAGCCTATCAATCTAGTTAGTATTTCTTATGTCTTTTCTATTATCGTATACTATAGATAGAATGATAGACTAGTTCTTAATCGTGAAGGTTGTGTAGATTGATTGCATTTAAATAAATAATATTAATTAATTTAAAATTAAGAGGGTGTCGCCATCCAATATACATGCCTGTTTTTATATTTTACACCCTAATGAGCAGGCATTTCCTTAAAAGTATCAAAATACTTAGCTCCCAAAAACAAAAAACAATATATTAGGAAAGTACAGGGTGTCCCCATAGGTGACGTAATTTGATGTATATAGCCTTATGCATTAAAGCGTTATAGAAAGACGCATGAAAATTTACACAAAATATGAATTACTATGTTGACTATCACAAATAAAAAAATATTAAAGGGTATCCCCATAGGTGACGTAGTTTGACTTTTACGGCCTTATAGTTTAAAACTTTATATACAGACACTTCAGTGACTACCAAACTACAGCCATCACGTTACTCCCCGAACGGACTAACTAATAACCGGACACAGAGACTGGCGCAAGCCCTATGGGGCTACCGGTTCCAATAGTGTCAGAGGTTTGGACACTCCTCAGAACACGAAGGTTTTTATCAACCAGTTTTAGGACACGTTCCATTTGCTTTCCAGTTGTTCCAAGGTCAACAACACAATATATCCCCGGGGGAAACAAACATTTAATATTTATACAGAGTATATAGTGTGCGGAATTACAAGTATAAAAAATGAGGTACGTGTATTGCTATATACGATATAGCATCCAAAATTTGCAATTTACATAAAGTGTGTTCTTCTACGCCGTCTACAGCAAAAAATAGTAAAAACATATAATTAAAAACTAAAGGGTGCCCCAATAAGAGGTTATTTTTATGCATTTGTCAATACCTAATTCATCGTAATAAGCAGACTACTAAAATTTACGAAAAAGTTGATGTTATTTTTGCCGCTATAACGACAAGTTTAAAATACAAAGTTAAAGGGACTTTCCATGCAAGTCAAGTTTTAGGATTATGTCCATATATTTTTATATTTTTGAAAATTTATACATACTTCCTTCTTAATTTTTATCTTAAATTTTTTTGATTTTTTTTTTGTCGTTGTTTTAAGCAAACAAATTGCCTAGTTATTTCACTTTATCATTTATTCTTTTCATTTCCTCCAAGATCTTCAGCCTGATCTATACCCGCTCATATAGTAAACTCGCCCATAATTCTCGTATCCCAAATTCGGCTATATCCCTATATACGGCTTTTATTAATTAATTTAAATTGAGTCTTATATGGTAATCCACCAATGTAGGACTTTAGATTTAGAAAAATTTCAAGGTTACCTCCGATTATATAACGTTCGCACGTGGCTGATTTATGCATTGCAATACAGCTGTTCGATTCAGAACAATCAGTCGACTAAATAATTATTTAAATCACTAAATATTCGATACACTATTGCTACATGCTTGTAACAGATATGGTCAAAAGCCAAACATGTGGTTATAAGTATAAAATTTTTAAACAGAGAATGAGTTCTGGAGAATTGTTTGAAAAAATGATGCCTGTTTGAAATGATGCAGCTTAAAAAATAAGCGAAAATACTAAGTCTCTTGGTGACTGCAAAAACACGCACAGTATTTAGCGGAAATTGAACCCATAAACCAATGTTTAGTGCACTTCCAACCAGCCTATGGTAGATATTATCCTAGTTAAAGTCAAACCGTGTTATTGTCAAACATTACAATATTATGGTTTAGTTAAACGATAATACTATGGTTAAAAGCCATAAAATTTCATATGAGAACTCTTTATTAATAATTTTTTTTATATATTACTAGCTATACCCGGTGCACTTCGCTACACCCATCCACAAAAAATACAATAAACACTTGGAAGAAAAATATGAGCAAATTTTAACGCAAAAACGCACGCTATTCTCAAGTCGAAAATGTTCCCATCCAACCTGTTTTTTGCCAGACTATACGTAATAACACGATAACAATTTTTTACTTTTAATGGGATGTGCCACTCCCAGTATTCTTATCCAGTCTGTATTTTGCTAGACTATGCAGATTAGTATGAGGGTTACTAGTGTAAAGTTGCAAGACTATACCTAATGTAGTTCTCTAGGTACGCGATAATTTTTCACTTTGTATAGGAGGTACCACGCCCTCCATTCAAATTCAGTCTGTGTTTCTCTACACAATGTATCTTAATATGGGGGTTACAGGTGCGAAATTCCAAGGCGCTACCTATTGCTGTTCTCTAGATACAGGATAATAATTTTTTACTTTGTATGGGGGGTACCACGCTCACTGTCCTAATTCAACCTATGTTTTTCTAGAGTATCCGCATGGGCATGGGGTTTACTTGTACCCACTTTGAAGACCATACCTATTGTAGTTCTCTATAAACACAATAATAATTTTTCACTTTGTATGGGAGGTACCACGCCCGCTATTCTAATCCAGTCTGTGTTTAGCTAAACTATGTATGTGAATATAATGGTTATTGGTGCAAAATTCCAAGGCGCTACCTGGTGCAGTTCTCTAGATACAGGATAATAATTTTTAACTTTGTATGGGAGGAACCACGCCCACTGTCCCAATTTATTCTGTATTTTGGCAGACTATGCGCCTTAGCAAAAAAGCTACTCCTACAAAGTTTCAAGGTGCTATCTATTGCAGTTCGCCAGGAACACGATAATATTTTTTCACTTTGTATGGGCGGGACCACGCCAACTATTCCGGCTATAACTCATGAACCAATACGCATACAGAGACAAGAAAACCTTGGTATTGACGTCACCTTTCATATAAACTTTACAGAAACAAAATCGGTTCATGCATTCGAGAGAACATCAATGTCTAACACAATGCAACAGAAGGTAATCACTATCCCAACTTTAAAAATGTATCAATTCTAAATTTGGAAAATAATTATAAACGTCGTTATATGTTAGAAATGCTACAAATAATTAAAGTTCCGATTGAAAAAAGAATAAATTTTAAAGCAGATACAGAAAATGTTGCACAGAATTATAGACAATTAGTACATAAAAAATAATAGTATAATATAATCTTTAATTCTTTGTAACTTTTCCGGTGTAATTTATGTACATATATGTATAAATTTGAAATTATTTTGGTTTTTCTAAAAACTGTTTAAACATTTTTAATATAAGAAATTTTATGTAAATATGTATAGGTTTAAAAATGTTTTTATCATTCGTAGTAACATTTTATTTGCTTTTGAAAATTTTGTTTTTGAATGTTTTGAAATGTTAGTTTTTTTTTTTTAAATTTGATTGAAAAAACTTTTTTCAATCATTTTAATATTTTCATTCAATTAAATATTATAAACTAGTTTTAATTCCTGACGATGCTAGCCAATGGTGTAGCGAAATATCGAATATAAAAAAAATTACAATTACATACAATGAAATTTATAATCAAGCTTAAGTTCGTTTTTATTCTCTCTAAGAAAGAATTAATTAAATTACAAAGGTTCGCTGAAGGAACAACAAAATATAGGTGGTAAATATTAAAGTAAAAATATTCAACAAGAGGGAAGCATAAGGTAGTGGTAGACTTCGTTCTCACCAATTGACGATTGATAATTGAATACAAGTTTTCTCGTATTCCTTTATCTGGGTTTGGTTGGTTAAATAGATGATGCTTACAACTAAAACACTACCCTAAGTAGATTAGATACAAGTAGTGCTGATGACGGACGTGGCTGTCTAGAAAATGTGCATTCCACTCGTGCTGGTGTCTAAAAATTAAATTTTCCCAATTTTTCTTTAATATTATCACCTAATTTGTAATTTAATTAATTCTTTCTTAGAGAGAATAAAAACGAACTTAAGCTTGATTATAAATTTCATTGTATGTAATACATAAAACAGTTCGACTAATAATAATTAAAATTTTCAAAATAAATTACAATATTTTTATAAAAAAGACCTAGAGCGTAAAAACTTAATTATAAAATTATTCAAAAGGTCAAAAATTACAATAATTTTTGAAAATATTTTTAAAAAAATTCTTTAAAAAAATCTGGAGTGGCCTACACTCAACTTTATCATACCCAATGGAAACAGATATTTTTGTGGATATATTACATAAAGAATATAAGTTCAAAATGTATTCGAATCGAAAAATTTATTATTTTCGGTTCGGGGTGTTTAGTAGTTTCGTGTTTCCTCTTCCCGATTATGCTCCAAATTTGCACAACTCTTCACCTCCATATACCAAAGGCAAACGCTAAATATCGTTTCAATATGTCATATGGTATGACCTGTGAGCATTAAAAAATTTGGGGGTAAGAAAACTACCCCTTGCCCCTCCCGATTATGCCCAAAACTATACAGCCGAAAAAATTTTCAAAGAATTTTTTAAAAATGTTTAAAAAATTTCTTAAAAAATTTTTACAAAAAAAATTTTGGTAAAATTTTTTACAAACAATTTTCGAAAAATTTTTACAACAAATTTTTGCAGAAATTATTAAAGACAAATTGTGTGGAACCGTGTGAGTGCCGCTGAAATGATTTTAGTATGGTCACAGTAGTAGCGAACTTTGGAACCTGGAAGCTGGCCTACAACATAGGGGCAGTTATTATAGTAAAGTTTTCAAAGTTGGTTGTTATCTGACCATATTATAATAATTTCAGCGGTATTGAGTTAAAAAAAAATTATATTTATTTGATTTATTTATTGCCTGGTATAACAACCAAGACTAGCTAGCTATCTCGAATACTTATACAAGATTTCTGCTATATCGGTGATAACATCATCAACAAAGGGTTTTTCATGATCCTTAATGTCGCTTGTAGTTTTTATTAAAAAAATATATAAAGCAGCCTTGTTTTTCTCTACTTTTTAATACATATTTACATAAAAATTTCAACATTTTCGAACACATTAATTCTTGATTGAAATTTAATACTCTAAACTAATTTTTTGTCACAATTTACACCCAAAACGCTTAATTGTAGTTATTTATTTTTTCAACAATTTGACGTCATTAATTTTGTTGTATCGAACAAACAAACAAGCAGCATGAAGTATTTATTTTTCAGGTTTTAAAAATAAATTTTTTCTCTCGCAATTTAATTTATTTGAAATCCCCCGTCAATTTAACATTAATTTTCAAACAAATTCGTTAGCGACAATTAATGTGTTGTTGCGTTTTATTGATTTTTTTTTTGTTTGTTGTAAATTGCAAATTTATTTTGTTGTCAAAGTTGATAATGCCCCGCGCTGTTGGTATATATATGAGGCTGCTTTTAAACGCATATTTGTTGCTGTTTGAGAAAAAAATAATTATTTTCCATTATTTTTTTATAGTCTGCTAGCAGAGTGTGTGAACGTATCATATTTTTCCAAAGACAGTTTTTTATTTTATTAGATTTTTAGTTTTGTAATTTGTGTCTACACGATTACATTTTTTAGAGCTCATTTTTTTTGATTTCGATTTATTTTTTTTTTTTAACGTTGTCGTTTTCCTTGAAAAGTCTTCAGGCTTGAAATATTTGCTTAATAATTGCTGGCGAATTAAAAATAAATAAAAAAACATAATCTGCGGGCTTAGATGGAAATATGAAAATTGCAACAGAACTTAATAGGCCTACAACATGTCATAGGTTTGGCGATTAAAAAATAAAATTTTAAATATAATAACAACTATTTTTTTAAATTACTTTTTATAGAAAAATTAATCGTTGTTCAAAAATTTATTTATTTTTTAAAAACATAGAATGTTTTAGAAAAATGGTTTTTGGCAAATGGTTGACTTTTTGTGATACAAAATGTTTTGAAAACGTTTCTGTAATAAAAAGTTAGGTTAGGCTAAGCGGGCCGCCCGTAGGAAAGCGAGTTCACTCGGAGGCCATATGGTCACAGGAACTACATTGTGTTATCTGTAACAGTGTATGGTTGCGATGAACAAATTTTATTTGTTTGTAACATAAATTTGGTTACGGTAAACAAGTTTTGTTTAAGATTTTATCATTAAATGGTTACTACGCCCAAAAAAATTCAATATGATTGGTTTTAATTACACAATTAATTAATTAGTCAAGAAATGTTTGTTTTTATTCAAAGGGTGTGACAAATTTTTATTTTTAGTACAACCATATAATTTAATCATGTTTTTTCTTGGCATGCGTTAAAGTCCATTCTGATGCCTCAAAAAATCATCTACCCCTACATTTCTATGTAAAACTGTAGTACTTCTAGTCCGTAAGAACCACCTGGAACTTTTCACAAAACCTATTAGGTTAGCCAGTATCACGTCGCGACGTCCAGGCGTTTCTTTTCTAACCCCGCATTTGTTGCCGATGTGACTGGTGTGACTGGACTACAAATAATAACTTGTGGCAAAAAAGTTAATTCCTTGAAGTTCAAGAATTTTGCTCAAGATACAGCAAAACTTTTTGTTGAAAAATATAGTTGGTATTATATCCCAGTAACAGTACACAAAATACTGATACACGGAAAGGATATCATGGATGCGGCAATACTTCCTATTGGAATGCTTTCTGGAGAAGCCAGAAATAAAGATTATTATCATTATTAGCATTAGATGTCAACCCCGTTAATATATTCTGGAACTTGATGAAATGATAGATGATGAATAAAAGTCTATATTTAAATGCATGTATTGAAATTTATTTATAAAATAATTAGTTTTGGTAAAGAAACAAAAAGTTGTGGGAAAAAATGTAATATGGGTTATATGGGCGGTGGGTAGTAGGCGTAGCCAATTTTTATGAAACTTTATTTTATTCTTAATTCAGGTAATAAAAGGCTCTGTGTTAAATTTCAAAAACTTTGGACCAAAAAATAAATTTTGGGTTCAATGGGCGGTGGGTAGTGGGCGTGGCCAATTTTTATGAAACTTTATTTTATTCTTAATTGAGGTAATAAAAGGCTCCATGTCAAATTTCAAAAACTTTGGGCTAAAAATAAATTTTTTGTTCTATGAGCGGGGGGTAGTGGGCGTGGCAAATTTTGATGAAACTTTATTTTATTCTTAATTGAGGTAATAAAAGGCTCTGTGCCAAATTTCAAAAACTTTAGGCCAAAAATAAATTTTGGGTTCTACGGGCGCACAGTGGTCAATTTCGCGAGATAGCGGTCAAAACTCTATAACTTTTGACCGGATTGGTGTTTTTTTACGCAATTTGTTTTGTTCAATAGGAGGGACTTTAAGGTTCAATTTGCGTGTTCAAACGTAAAAATCGACTGATAGGAACGTAAGTAATGTGGAGTTAAAAATGCATTTTAATTTTTTGTTGAGTTTCCATGTAAAAGTTGAATATTTTGACATTTTAAATAGGTACTTTTTTATAATTTCTTATTTTCTTCAATCGTATTTTGCAACCAATACTTATTTATTATTCCTAAACTTAATTTTGGTCAGAAAATGCCAACATTTGGCCCCTGATATTTATTTAGTCTCAATATTCACAGGGGCCAAAGGTTGGTTTTTTTTTTGGAAGAAAGCTAATTCTTGTGAGGATTAAACTGAAAAATAACACTGAAATTCCCAACAATATCAATACCATTTGGATATATTATATACAGAACACAACATCGATGAAATTTTAAGTAAACTTTTACTATTGATTTAAAGTGCACATATATTTTATTTAAATGTATTAATAAAAATTTATACTAAAATTAGAAACAAATTATAATCTTTAAACTAGTATTAATTAAACAATATTAGTAAAAATTTCTTCCAAATAGCTTTGATTTTCATTTTGCAGTAGTTGTTTAGCTTCTTCATCTAACTCTAATGAGGTTGATTTCCATTTTTGTCGAATACTGGACATATATGGATCTGATGTGCACAACAAAATATTAATAAGATCTTCATTAGTACAATATCTGGCAATTTTTCTTGTATTGTGCTCGCGAAAGAATCTGTAGTCTTTGTTCCTTTTTTCTTGCGCTTCTTCTGAGAGATCTCCAATTGGAAGCATATTGTGCTGAATTATTTGTTCCCATGGAACAAAATTTTGTGAACTGTGGTTGGCATATGTCTCCAAGAATATTTTTGGTTATAAAGGGTTGCTGTCTCATTAGCATACTGACCAAATTTTTTTGCATCTATCTTTTTGCTACATGCTATAACTTCTAATATGATTTGGAATCGTCGTATTAAATCATAATCTACTCCAGTTATAGAAGCTGCAGTTTCTGGATCGGAAAAAATCTCCTTGCTGTGTTTCCATCATTAGAATTTCCCTCTCCTTGCTTTGGCTGGTCAATTATAAGGACTATCTCACGGTATTTTTCTTGAATATCTTTTTTTTTTTTGCTTTCTTTTTTCCAAATTTTCTTTGTTGTTTCTCACTGTTTCGCCTAACGGGCCCAATTCCAAATCGTATCCCAATTTAAGAATATGCTCCATAAAACCAATTCTAGCATGAAGAGGTGACATTCCAAATTCATATGCTTCATTAAAACTATCGTCTTGTGTTGGTGGTTGGCTCAATTGACTTGATGTTTTTTAGCATATCGTGCAGCTTGACGAAGACTTTGTTTCGGTTAAAGCTTGTGCAACTTTTCCATCGATTATTGTAAGTGATATTTTAAAGTTAACTTCGATGCACTGGTCATTAAATTCAAATATTAATGGTTGAAGTTCTTTAATTTCATCTCTTATTTTGCCAACTTCTTCAGTTATGACATCTTTAGTTTCTTTTTTGTAAGCAAACTTTATTGGTCTACAAAATTTTGTTGACGAGGGAATTTCATTCTTCCATACATCTATCTCTGCAGCTCTACTAGTTGACGGCTCTGACCCAATATAAGTTTTTGTTAAACGTAATGGAACGAAAGAAATCATGAATAAATTGGCATCTGATGAATTTTCCTCATTACATTGTTTGTATTGTTTCTGGCCAGAGGACCCATCACATCCCCATTTAGAAATTAAAGTCATGCTGCAATTTTTAAACTTCTTTAAATAGTCAGCATCAAATGTCTTTAATAATCGTTCTGCAGGGTGTTCAAGAAGATCCTGCAATTTTATTTCTGCTGAACTTGAAGTTACACTAATAGCAGTTGGTGAAGGTAAGCAATCTTTTTTGGCAGAAACTATATCTCGATATGATGGTAAAATTCCACAATTTTTTTCATTGGTTCGCTTCCGCAATTCTGTATATTGGTTTTTAGTGATTTTCAAATCCAAAAATAGTGCAAATGTTTCTTCTGGAGTAAATTGATTTTCTTCAGTTGGTGTCGGCATACTTTCTAGAATCCTTTCTGTGGGTCTGGGGCTTGCTTCCACTATTTTTTTTAATGATAGCAATTTTACTCTTTTTAGTTTTCGATGGTTGAATTTGATGCAGAAATGAATCCTTTATGATGCTACAAGAAACTTCTTCATTGATATGTTTAAGTTTGCATCTTCGTGATCTTTCACTACAATTATCAATTGGCTTTGCTGGTCGACCACTTTTTCCAGTTTCCGTGGTAGTTACTGATGGCTTTTTAAAAATAAGTTTATTTCTTAGCCATTCTTGGTTGCGTGAGTAAAACAATTTCTTGTTTCTGGAACATTGATTGTACCGTTTTCTTAAAGTATTTAAAAAGTTTTTTATTTTTAAGTTATGAATTTTAATTTCTTGTTTGTCGCGTATTTTGAAGAATGGATTATACATTATATGTAAAATAATGTCGTTTTCATATTTCCGTTCAAAATATATATCATTGTTTACCTTTTCCAAATTAATGAATTGCTAGATACCACATAATTTGAGAGTTAACAGGTACTGGCAATAATATAACAGGTACTTGGTTTTACCAGTTATTTCCATTGGTTTTAAATTTATTTGCAATTTTCAGGTATTTAAGTTATGTAATATTAGATGGCAATAAAATCATTTTTTACCTTTTCCAAAGCCAAATACCACATACTTTGAGAGTTCTATTGTCATTTTTGTCAAAATTTTGATACACCCTTCTATGTGGACTAGGTCCAAATATGGGCCAACTTCTCCTAATTTCAACAGAATTATTTTTTGGGAAAATAAGAACTCTTGTACAAAATTTCATCAAAATATATGCATAATAGCCACTTTCACATACAAATAACTTCTCAAAAAATATGACGTGTATTTGTACCGAATAACTTACCTTGGGTCAGAAAAATTGCTGTAGCTCAAAAAGTGCAGTCCCGATGCATGGACATGTATATATAGGAATGTAGGGGAGAGTTAGGACTACAAAATAGTAAATTTGTGTTTTGACTCAGCTTGACTCACAGGAGTTGTGCTCTATGAAGTAGGAAATTTCCGAGAAATTTGATCTTTTTAAAAAAAAATATTTAAATTGTTCTGAAAACAGTAGAGCTTCAATTTTTTTATCAGTAATAGGAAATAAGTTAAGTTACAACAAAAAATTTATTTCGTCCAAAAATCTTGAATAACAAAAAAGTTATGATCATTTAAACTTTAAAAATTAACTAAAAATATCATAAATTTAATAAATTATGAAAAAGCCCATTTTGGACCACCCTGTTCTCAGTGAAGTAGTTGAAATAGAGTTCTAATTTTTTGGCTCCCGAGGTTTACTACTGTCTACTTTCATATGAGTCTAATAATTTTAAAATCGGAGAACAAAAACCAAAAGGAGTTTTGGCCGCTATCTCAAAATATTGACCACAGTGGGGCGGTGGGTAGTGGGCGTGACCAATTTTGATGAAACTTTATATTTTTCTTAATGAACAAATCCCACTTAGACAGTCTAGGTTCTTTGTCCTTTTTTTTGGCGATTTAGGGCCAAAGAATTTTTCAAGGGGTTATTGTAGACCACCGAAGAACTGTTTCTTTTAGCGACCATTCCCGTACCGTATTCGAATTCTCGGCCAGTTGGGTGTTGATATCTCACCGTGCTTCTACTAGGTACAGGTTCGAACCGTTACTTGCAAAATAATACCCTTCCCTGCAGCAGTTTCTTGTTTTGAAAAAAAAAATATTTTTGTCATAAACATTTTATTTGGTAGCGATATATATATAGTCATAACTCTGAAATATCGGTTGCATCAATGCCTTCTTGAACTGGATGGTTTTCTTTATTGTGTAACTCAAGTAGATTATAAAATTACAACCATATTTTTAATAATAGTTTGTTGCCTATCCTCAACATTTGTTAATTTTAAGTTGTTACGGTTTATGTTTTAGTGTGCGATATTTGTATTAAACGTATGTGTGTGGAAATATATTTTTGACCACATAATTCATCAATTAAATATGAAAAAGTTTTCTTTACTTATTAACTTCCTGTCTTCTCCTTCCATTTAAAAGTATGGCCTTTTTCTTATCTCTTACAGAAAAAACACACACACGCGTATATACAGGCATATGAATTTCAGTTTGTTTTTATTTCCGTTTCAATATTTTACTTTAGTAACGCCATGACCAAATATCCTTTGTAATTAATATGATAAAATCACATATTTTCTTGCAGGAAATATTCTTTTGTATAGTATAGCAGTAGGAACAAAGTTTTACGCTTTTAATCAGTGTGAGAAAAATACATTTAGGTTATTGTTTTGAGCAAAAAAAAAAAAAAAAATAAAATGAATCAATAAAGGCTAATGGCCATAACCATAATGTGTTATTGCCTTAAAATAATTTATTACATATTAAATTCTTGTATACATAAGAGATATCGTAAATTTAGTTTAATAATAATAGAAATAGTCTGGAAAAGTAGAGAAAATATGAAGAAAAAATCATAGGATTCAGGCTACTTCGAGTTGTTTTGCTTTGCAGCGATATAATCAGCAGGAACCTAAAAAATGGTTTGTTCAATAATAATTTTATGGTGGGCTGCTGAATTGGGCAAGGCATTACTCATGTCAAGGTTTACTAGATTGCAAAAAAGTATGTGAAAATCTAAATCGCTAATACTTAAAGTAAATATATTTTCATAAAAAGTCGACTTAGCCCATTTACTGACTAAACCAACGAATGAAATATTTAAAATGTTTCATGAATTTAAATACATTTTGTACTTTAAGGGCCGATGTTGATATTGAATAAAACACAAATTATTTAGGAAATTATTGTCATGGAATAAAATATCGGCCAAATGCCCGCCACGATCTCGGCGGCACACCTCCATCCGATGCACCAAATTTTCAATGACGCTGAAGTATAACTGAGGTTCTATGCCGTTAATGTGCTGAATTATCTCATCCTTTACTTCACTTTGATCTTAGCCATAAGGCCGAGAAGCGACCTTATGGCTTCTTCCCCCCGGGGGTTCCAATTGTCACAGCAGGAATGCAAATGCTTTGACGCGGTTCACTCGGGGAAAATAGGGTCACCAGACGCTAAACCCCTAAGCAAGAGGCTATAATATGGATCTAGGCTTGCCTTGGATAAGGCTTGTCATATAATATAAATTGCTACTCATTGTGACTGTAACACACACAAATTGCGATTGGTGGCAATCGTAAAGTGTTTTTATACTACACAATGGGGGCGCTAGTCTACGCTTACATTTCACTCGGTGGTAAGACCACTGTGAGATTAGGTCAACTAGGCAGGTACTCACGTTAATCTTGTTCCACACAAAAAACAATCCTTTACTTCTTGAATTGTTGCTGGCTTATCGACGTACTCCTTTTCTTTCAAATAATCACATGATCCGGTGTCAAATCACATCATCTTGGCGGCCAATTTTTTTTTGTCGCACAAAAGAACTATTGTTTCGTTAGCTGTATGGCAAGTGGCACCGTTCTGTTGAAACCACATATCGTCCACATCCATATCTTCCAATTCGGCAATAAAAAGTTCGTTATTATCTCACGATAGCGAACACCATTCACAGTAACTGCCTGACCGGACTCAATTTGGAAAAAATACGGCGCGATGATGCCGCTAGCCCATAAACCGCACCAAACAGTCAATATTTGTGGGTGTATTGGTATCTCAACAATCACTCTTGGATTATCGTTCACCCAAATTCGGCAATTCTCCTTATTGACGAATCCACCACTGAGGTGAAAATGTGCCTCATCACTGAAGATGATTTTCTTTGAAAATTAATCATCCAACGTTGCCATTTCTTGCTACCATTCTGGTTCCAAATTCGAAATTGATTTACTCTGAAATTGAGAAATGTCAAATTAAATGCAGAAAAAACCTTAACGTTTAGGTGTGGTGCACATTCAACATAGGCCCTTAAAATATAACTACCCGATATTATGTTAATAATTTCAACATTCACAAAAATCAAAACATGTCAGGGTGGAAGCAGAAGTCGAGAAATATGCATCAATATGTATTTAAAATGCTCGAAACACCCTTAACATCCTTAACGATCGTGGCTTCATTTGGCTAAGAAGGAGGGAGGGATATTTTTAATCCGGAACCCAGAGAAATAAACCAAGTATAATTTAGTTTTATATTATACTAGCTTTATATATAACAAAAATATAATCAACACTTGGAAATAAAAATATAGACAAGCTTTAACTCGAAAACGCTCATTATTCTGGGAGAAGCCTCTGTCAAATTCAGATTGGTCATTTTTTTTGCTACGTTATGCATATTAAAAGGGAGTTATTTGTACAAAATTTTAAGATGGTACCTACTACAGTTACCAAGTAACACGATGATAAATAAATACTTTGTATGGGAAGTGCCACGCCCACGTTAAATATTAAAAAATTAGTACCCTATTTTACCAAACGCATATCTGATAACAAACTGTGGTCTCATGTTGTAGGCAGTTAAAGCTTTCCAAAATAAAAACAAACTTAACTGCAAACAAGCATACGGGGTCTGTTCAAAAGAAAAGGTGAATTCTGAATATTCACGGGCTGTGTACATTCGATTATCACTTACCGATTTTTTTTGTTATGTTGATAAATAATGATACACATGTGTTAGTTAGTCATATGTTGGCATTAACAGCTTGTTGTTGACAACTGAAAAAGTTAGTCACATTTGTGTGTGTTTTTAGATTTTTGACTTTTGGAAAAAATGAATTAAAGAATATGTATTAAATTTTGCGTTAAAAATGCAATAGAGTGCTGCAAGGTACTTGAAATATTGACTGTGCCTTCGACGAGCCCACTATGTCTCAAAGAGGTGTTTATAAGTGATGTACAAGCGCTTTACAGAAGGCCGAGAAGTTGATGATGACAATGAGCATCATTGAGTTGCAACCACGTCAACAAGTGAAGAAAACATTGAAACAGTAAAAAAAAATTGGTTTGGAAAAGGGTCGAATCACTATTCGGGAAGTTGCAGAGGATATTGGCTTATTAATCGGTTCATGCCGTGCAATTTGCTTGAATGTTTTGCGCATGAAACGTGTGGCAGCGAAGTTTGTTCCAAGATTTCTAAATTTTTAGCAAAAGCAACGTCGCATAAGTATCGCTCAGGAGTTGTTAAATGACGTCAACGACGAGTTTTCTTAAAAAGGTCATAGCTGGTGACGAAGCGTGGGTATATGGTTGTGACGTTGAAACCAAGGCATAATCATCCCAATGGAAGCGGCCAGATGAGCCAAGGCCGAAAAAAGCACCCCAAGTTCGATCAAATGTGAAGGTTTTCTTCGATTACAATTGCGTCGAGCATCATGAGTTCTTGCTAACAGGTCATACGCTTAATAAGGAATACTACAAGAAAGTTATGGTCGGAATTGTGGGAAAAAATCATGGATTCTGCATCACGATATGGCACGAGCACACACATATCAATGCTTGTTCTTGATTTTTTTGGAAAAAAAAAACAACACCCCACTCATGCCTCAACCACCTTATTCACCAGATTTGGCTCCCTGTGACTATTTCCTTTTCCCAAAACTGAAGAGACTTACGAACGAAAATCGTTTTGCCACAATTGAAGAGATAAAGTCAAAATCGAAGAACGAGCATTTCAGAAGTGTTTCGAGGATTGAAAGAAGCGCTGGCATAAGTGCCTTATATATAAAAGGGATTACTTTGAAGGGGACAAAATGGATATTGATGAAAAAATAAATACTCTTCCAAAAAAAAACAAAATTAAGCTTTTCCTTTGAACACACTCGAATGTACAACAAACGTACATATTTGTATATACAGTGGTGTTCCATAAAATAGAGCCAGTCTCACTTTCTACATTTTACTGTCCTCAGAAGTGTTTCGAGGATTGAAAGAAGCGCTGGCATAAGTGCCTTATATATAAAAGGGATTACTTTGAAGGGGACAAAATGGATATTGATGAAAAAATAAATACTCTTCCAAAAAAATTCAAAATTAAGTTTTTCCTTTGAACACACTCGAATGTACAACAAACGTACATATTTGTATATACAGTGGTGTTCCATAAAATAGAGCCAGTCTCACTTTCTACATTTTACTGTCCTTAATTCACTTGAAGAAACTTTGTGGTCTGACGAATCAAAACTAAATTTACTTAACTCTGAGAAGCAGCCACTGTGTACGAAGGCCACCAAACACCTACCGTCTTCCTCAATACACCATAAAGACCATTAACACGGTGGTGGAAATATTATGGTGTGGGGGTGTTTTTCATATATTGGAACTGGGGCTATCGTACGGGAGGAAGAAAGAATGGATGCTATTTTTTACACAAATCTACTTAACAGTTATGTGATGGCTTACGCAGAATAAGAAATGCCGCTTGGATTTGTGTTTCAGCAAGACAATGACCCGAAGCACACATCGAAGTGGGCGAAAGATTGGTTTGAAAAATATAGTGTTGATGTTTTTAGCTGGCCTGCTCATTTGCCAGTCTTAAACCTATTAAGAACTTGTGGCGAATAGTTAAATCAGCTCTTAAGGGAAATCATGAAACTAATAAAAATCACTTGTGGTAACAGGAGCATGGCGTAATATTCCGATAGAGACATGCCTAAAACTTGTTGACCCTATGCCAAAACGGTGCTCAGCCGTTATCAAAAATAAATTATATTCCACTAAGTACTGAAGTAATTTGAAAATAATTAAATTATATTATTTTACCCATCTCTTGGAATTTTGTGATTTTTAGATAATTGAAGTGGATGGCTCTATTTTTTTGCACATCTAAAATCTTGAATTTCGAATGTTTTTACGTATACGTATATTTCATTTTAAGTTTCTTATTAAAACAGGTCTGTAGTAATTTAGTTGGTCAGTTGTTCGGTCTCACAAAATTATATACCCTTGAATATGTAGTAAAAGGTGGATATGTTTTATGGAACACCACTGTAGACACATAGATATATTTTAAAATACATCAAATAAAACTACAAAAAAATTATATCGATTCATTATTTCAGCGACATAAATTTTTATTAAAGAACTAATGAAATTGTGGCAATCAATCTTATCCCATAATTGCAGAAGTGAACAAAACATCAATCTTCAAATATATGAAGCATAAGCTTTAACTAACAACTAACTGTGTTCTGCTAAATACAACAGAGACAATTGAACATATTTTATTAACGTTTTAGATAAAAATTTAAACATGTTAAAACAGTAATAGAACAGTTTTTGTATATTAAAATTTTTGAATACCAATTTTTGGAATTTTTGTCTGTCTGTCTGTCTGTCTGTCTGTCTGTCTATCTGTGTGCTTGTGTTTGCTTACGTAAAAACTATCCAGCAGTTTTTAATAAAATTTTGTGGGAAGGTACTTTAGTATCTCTTTTTAGGGTTCCGTACACAAAGTGTAAAAACGAAACCCTATTGTTTTCGCTACAATGTCTGCCCGTCTGTCCGTATGACCGTCTATCCGTCTGTCAGCGCCTTTTATCTCTGGAACTGTAATAGGTAGACTCTTGAAATTTTCACAGATGATGTATAGTTGTTGCCGCTATAGCAACAAATACTAAAACTTATAGGGTGTTCCAATAGAGAGGTGTTATTTAAGAAAATGTGTTTATTTCTTGAACTGTAGGATGGATACACTTGAAATTTACAAACAGTTTTTAAAATTTAGTTCACTATATAAACAAGTATAAAAAAATAAAACTAAAAATTAAAGGGTGTTCCGATAGTGGTGTGAAATGCATGTATAAGGCATAAGTTTTGAACCATAATAGGTAGACTCTTGAAATTTTTACATAAGGTGTATAGCGATGGCCGCTATAACAACAAAAATTAAAACTTATAGGGTGTTCCGATAGAGAGGTGTTATTCACGAATATGTGTTTATTTCTTGAACTGTAGGAGGCATACACTAAAAATTTACAAACTGTAATAAAAACGTAGTTCGCCTTATATACAAGTCTAAAAAATAAACCTAAAAATTAAAGGGTGTTCCGAAAGTGGTGTTATTTTGATTTATAAGGCCTAAGTTATACAGGTGTATAATTTTGCCCGCTATAGCAACAAATAATAAAATTTATAGGGTGTTCCGATAGAGAGGTGTTATTCACAAATATGTGTTTATTTCTTGAGCTGTAGGAGGCATACACAAAAAATATGTAAAACTTAGTTCGCCATATAAACAAGTCTAAAAAAATAAACCTAAAAATTAAAGGGTGTTCCGATAGTAGTGTGATTTGCCATGCATAAGGCCTAAGTTTTCAACCGTAATAGGTAGGCGCTTGAAATTTTCACAGAAAGTATATAACTGCTATACTAGTAAATACTAAAACTTATAGGGTGTTCCGATAGAGAGGTGCTATTCACGAATATGTGCTTATTTCTTGAACTGTAGGAGGAATTCACTAAAAATCTGCAAGCACTAAATTAAAATTAGTTCGCTATATAAAAAAGTCTGAAAAAACTGAACCTAAAAATTAAAGGGTGTTCCGATAGTAGAATGATTTGCATGTATAAGGCCTAAGTTTTGAACCATAATTGGTAGACTCTTGAAAATTTTACCAAAGGTGTATAACTATGGCCGCTATAGCAAAAAATATTAAAACTTATAGGGTGTTCCGATAGAGAGGTGTTATTTACGAATATGTGTTTATTTCTTACAAACAGTAATTAAAACTTAGTTCGCTTTATAAACAAGTCTAAAAAAATAAACCTAAAAATTAAAGGGTGTTCCGATAGTGGTGTGCTTTGTATGTATAAGGCTTAAGTTTTGAACCATAATAGGTAGACTCTTGAAAATTTTATCAAAAGTGTATAGCTGCGGCCACAATAGCAAAAAATACTAAAACGTAGGGTGTTCCAAAAGTGACGTGTTTTACGTTTATGTCTTTTTTTTGAGCTGTAAGAGGAAACCACTTACAATTTGCAGACTGTAATTAAAACTATGTTTGTTTTATAAACAAGTATACAAAATTGAACTTAAATATTAAAGGGTGTTCCAATAGTGACTTGATTTGCATGTATATATCCTAAGTTTTGAATGAATAGGTGGAATTTTGAAATCTTTACAGGAGGTGTATAACTATGTCCACTATAAAAAAAATAATAATAAAAATTAAAGGGTTTTCTGCCAGTGACGTGATTTGCATGTATAAAGCCTTATTTCTTGAACCGTAACAGGTAGACTCTTGAAATTTTGTACAGAAGATGTGTTGCCACGGCCGATATGACAATTACTAAAAATTAAAGGGTGTTCCGACAGTGACATGTTTTTCACTTATAGTGAGTTATTTTTTTATCGCAATAAGTAGATATTTAGTATATTTATAGAAAGGAAGTTGCCATGGCCACTATAATGAATAATAAAATTAAAGGGTGTTCCGACAGTGACAAAATTTTGTAAACCGTAATATAAAGTCCGACAGTAGATGTGGCACTTCGGCCGCTATAACAAATACGTAAAATTGAAGTGTGTCCATTAGTAACGTGTTTTTCACGAATATTACCTTATTTTTTTAACCGCAATAGGTAGGCTCCTGATATTTTAATAGAAAGTGTTTTATCATGGCCGCTATAAAATCAATTACATATTAATATTTAAAGGGTGTTCTAATTATGATGCAATTTTCGCGAATATTACTTTAATTTTAAAATTTAAGGGTGTCCCATAAGATATAAAGAAATAGCTGAAATTTTTAAATTATACTGAACATAGTACGGAACCCTACGTGTGTGAGTCTAACTCGCACTTGACTAATTTATTTTAAATATATACTTACTATATCTTTTTCCGTTAAAAATATTTCTATATTGAAAACTTGACAGCACCTTTTATATTTGTAAACGCGAAACTTTAGACACTCTATTTAGAACCTCACAATAATAGAATTTTATACAAAAGCAATGTTGCTACATTCTGAACAATTACCCAGAGACGGGACTTCAATAAAAATATTATGTACTAGCTGAGCCCGTCAAATTTTAGGTTCTGCAAAAGTTCCACCAAGTTTGCAGTACAATTGAATCGGTAAAATTGCATACTTTCAATACCTTTTCTAATTTCTCTTAGAAATGAGATACGATTACGGGAAAACAGTATCCTATATTTGAACCGAGACACTAGGGTCCGAAAATATTTCGACGATTTTGCTTTCCAAGTATTCCACAGCAATTGTAAGACTCTTACTTTTATAGTGTTTCAGTTATGGTTTATGTATTTAATTTATATAAAGGTACCCATCCCTGGATAAAATTCTAAAATTTATAAAGTTTTCTAAAAATTATTGTAAAGCTCTGTAAAGGGTGTTTAAGATATTTTTATAATTATTTTGTAATTTTTTCCTTTACTAACGGCTAGGATAAAATTGTAATGTCGTTTTCTTTTCTGACAAAAATCTTACATATATTTTACACTTATTAAATTTTCGTGTTCTTTTCTACAAAAAATATCAGAGTGTGAATAAACATCATGTTCTTTTCTAAATATGTCGCACCAAAACCAGGTAAATATGCTACATTTTTTACACTCAACTTTTATTCAGGGTGATTTATTGCCATTTTTGTATATATTTTTTTTTTATTGAAAGCAAGAATTTTATTTTGAATTAAAATTTGTATGTGAATAAATATTTTATTTTATACGTCACATAGGCATAACTGTTAAATGTAAAATCAGTTTGCTTTTGTGTTCTTTTGAAATCATAAAAAAGGTCATATTTTTCAAGGGCTGGGTGATCTATAAAAAGTATTAACTATTAATAAGGCAAAATATTTTTTTCAGAAAAGAAAACGCGATAAACCTCTGTAAAAGGTGTTTAAATAGAAATGTAATTCCACAAAGTAAAAATACAAATTTTATTCAATTGGCACCTAATATTGTGCAATCGTTTTTAAAATATCCATCTTTCAAAAATTAAAACGCCGTGTTGAAAATATCTCAGTTTCCCAATTTCGGTACCTTTAAACCGGAAATTGCGTTTTCACTGCTTTTTCTCCATTTTCTCTTGGAAATGAGATATTTTTGCGAAAAAGAAGAATCCTATATTGGAATCAGGATGCTATAGTACCTCCTCACAAAGTTTTGTTAAAATCCATCCAGTAGTTTTTACGTGATGCGAACACAAATGAAAAGCAGACAGACAGACGGAAATGAGTTACTATTTTATTATAAGTATAGATGTAGCACTAAAAAAGTAAGGGTCTTAAAATTTTAGACAGTACGTTCACGTAATACTAGTCTGTAATATAACGCAAAAACTTTAAATTTTTTTGAAACAATAGTTTCATTCTTAAATCCAGTGGGTACCCCATACAACGTACATTTTGCACCGTAAAGAGCAGGCATTATAAATAATCATAACTTGAGTACAACTCTAAGAAATTATATGAAAAAGGTAAAATATAAAACTTAAAGATAAAATTTAAAATTTAAAGGGTGTCCCCATAGGTGACGTATATGGCCTTTTATCTTGATACACTATAAACAGGCACTTGAAAATTACACAAAATGTGTATTACTAAGTCCGATATAACAACAACTATAAGTATTTGAAATTTGAAGTTATTTTGACGTTATTTTATGAACCGCTTGCAATTTACACAATACTATGTCTGCTATAGCATCAATTATAAATATATAACATGAGAAATTAAAGGGTGTCCCCATAGATGACGTAACTTAAAGTATGTACTTTAAATTAAATTATATAGACAGACACTTAAAAATTACACAGAATATGTATCACTAAGTTCGCTATAACAAACATAAGGTTGCAAATAAAAGGGTGAACCCTTAGATGATGTAATTTAAAGTATGTATGTCGACTTATCTTTTGAACCGTTATAGGCAGTCGCTTGAAATTTACACAAAAGCTGCACTACTATTTAAATACATATATATATACTTAGAAATTAAAGGGTGTCCCTCATAAGTGACGTAATTTCATGTATGTGAAATTTTGATCCATTATAAGCAGACAATTAAAAATACAGAGAATTTGTATTATTTAATTTGCTATAAGAATAGATATAAATATTTAAAATTAGAAATTAAAGGGTATCCCCATTTTGAACCATTATAGACACACTTAAATATTACACAGAATGTGCTTTAGCAAAAAGTATAAATATCCTTTAAATACAGAGGTGAAATATTTGGAGTTAATTCCTGAGGTGGGGTAAATTTTACCCCTTTAATTCTTTTAAAAATGTTTACCAAAACAATTTTTTTTAATTATTTGTTTTTAAAAGAACAATAGAATGCAGTTTAAGTATAATTTAAAAAATCGAACTTTGACGTTAACAAACAACCACTTTTCTTAAAGCTAAAAAGCAGTAACAGGTGGGGTAAAATTTACCACCACCTCAGTAGTTAAAGGATTTATAAAAACAGAAATTAAAAGGTCTCCTCATAGATGACGTAATTTGTCTTATCTATTAAAACATTGTAGATAGATACTTGAGATTCACCTTTCCTTTTATTTATTTCGTAAAATTTACCACTCTTATATTGAAAGGATTTTTTTTTTATTTAACTTGTCAGCTTAAGTACATAATAACTTTAAGTAGCCATAATAATTAGGTCCAATTTATGGGTTCACAAATAATTATTTGTGGAAATGATAAATATAAATGCTTTGACAAACTTATTTGTATTAAAACTCTACTTTGTACTGTATAAATTATTATCCATTTTATTTTCTCTATTGCGCTAATGATTTGGTGTTTACAATTAAACGAAAAAAAAAACTTTTAATATCAAAAGAAAATTATTTTGGGTGATTTATTTTTACTGGCCCCAGAAAAATATCAATTATGTTGTTCTGAAGCAAAACGGAACAGACAACAAAATTAAGCAGACAAATTAAAACCAAAAATAAAACCAAGAAAACAAATTAAACCATTTAATTAATGACATCAAATAGATTTTCACACAAACAAGCAGTGATGTTTTTGAAACAACTTTATGTTGTGGGAACTTTATTTATTTCTTATTATTTTTTTTTTATTATATTTTTGTGGTTTATTCAAGTTTATTGATTTGATGTGTTTTTACTCAGAAAACAGCTAAAGGCTTAAGCAACCAATAACAAGGGAAAACTTTGAAGGAAGTAAAATTCGTTAAGTAAACAAACTTATTGAAAATTTAGGTTAAATAATAATAGCTACATAACCGGCAACACCGAATCATAGACACCACTTTTTCTTTCATCGAAATTCCAGAAAAAAAGACATGAGTTTTTTTTTAATTCAAATAAAATTCTAAAAATTCCCATGCTTAAAACTAGATTTTACTATAGAAACGTAAAATAAAAGGTGAATAATAAAACTCTTAACAATACTGATATTACAGTATGGCGACTAGAGCAAAGGTAGTTAGATATTCATCGTTAGAAATATTGTTTTCGGATTTGCCTTCATAGAGCTGCAGTAAAATACCGCAAACTAAACAAATGTACCCCTGGGGATTCCAATTGTCACTGCAGGAATGGCAAATGCTTTGACTAGGTTCACTCGGGGAAAATAGGGGCACCAGACGCTAGGGTTCCTAGAGCATAAATCTGGAAGAAAAGGTCTGTGTGTTGAAACATACGGGTCCTCTTCGAGGCCCGACCAGTGCCCAAAGGACTGGTACCACGGGATTCGGTGGCCCCACAGAGAGCCTATCCTCTCTGTGACCGGTTATTGGTGAGGTCCCCTTCGGGGGTACACGTGGTGGTTGTGGTTTAAGATCGATTTATGTAGGTAAGGTGCAAAGTCGATCAAGTGTGCTGTTGCACTCTCAACAGACGGAGTTTGGATAGTCTCCAAACCCCTAAGCAAGAGGTTATAATGTGGATCTAGGCTTGCCTTGGAAAGGCTTGCCATATTATATAAATTGCTACTCATTGTGACTGTATCACACACAAAAAGCGATTGGTGGCAATCGTAAAGTGTTGTTATACTACACAATGGGGGCGCTAGACTACGCCTAAGTTTCACTCGGTGGTAAGACCACCGTGAGGTTAGGCCGAGTAGGCAGGTACTCACGTTAATCTTAATCTTGTTCCACAAAACTAAACAAATGTAAGGTCGCAATAAAAATGTAGCCGTTTTATAATGGTAAGCCTTCTGTGCAAGGCTACACTAACAGGTCATTGAGTGGTCGGTATGAATGCTAATAGGCTAGGACTTCCCTACAATAAGTATATTATACGTAGCTGATGGGTACAGAGCAAATATGATACGATGTATCACCTTTACATTCATTCAGCGAGTTGAAAATTTCTTGCAGCAAATATACGATCTGAACTTTCAACCAACCTAGGTGACTTTACTATATATCTCAGTGCGACAGTTGCTAACCACTAGGAAGCATATTTGGACCTGGTTTATTGTCTATGCGACTTTTTGCGCATGGCAAACTGCTTGCGCAAGTTATCGTAAAATGATAAAGAAAATCTAACTAGGCTCCTATGGGCTTAGAGTGTATTATAAATAAATAAATACCACTTTAAAATAAATTTTTAAAGTGGTATAAGTCCATTTTTTCATATATTGTGTTTGTGTTTGAATCAATTAAAAAATATTGGCAATCTATAATCAATACGAGTAATGGTTTTTACACTCTACACCTTTTAAATTTTATTATGAATTAATAATTACGAAAATTATTTAAAAAGATAAACGTTTTTTTAAGCTCCACATGGACTTATACCACTTTCAAAAATAACATATTACAAGAAATAAAAACAGGAGCAAATTCAAGTCCATATTTTTTTAAACATAAACTTTACCGAAATGGGTTTTTATGTAAAAGGTAATAGTTAAAATTAAGTCCAAATTTATAAGGAGTTTATTTCAGTTATATTAAAAATGTAAATATGAAAATTACTTCGTTAAGATCTTTAAATAAAAAAAAATATTTGAAATTTAGTTTTCTTTTACAGTTAGTATATTGAAGTATTAATGGAAAATAGGTGGTATATAAGATAACAAACTTATGATATCATTATATTTCTCCCTTGTTTTGCTCCTTGAAGTTTTATAAAGTGGTAATATATTAATTTTGCTAAGGTTTTTTTGTCTTCCTTTTTTTTTTCAAACAAAAAAAAAAATAAATAAAAAAATTCTCAACCGACGCTATTCACTGTTTCGTCTCGACTTGTTTCTTGATTGATTTTTCATTTTATTTTAAGTTTGATAGTGTAATGTTGCTTTAGATTTTTTAACAATCACAGCAATTCTCATTTTATTTTTTTCCTAAAAAATCCAATCCAAACCTTAATACTCAGTATTATAGTGTGAAACGGGCCTTCGTAATTTCAATAAGAAATTGCTTTAATTATAATTATTAGGAATGGATGCACTGTACAGCAAAACTGTTTTTGTGAAAATAGAACTCTATTGAAATTGTTTTTATAGCAATCGAAAGAAGGTGTCTATATCTATATCTATACCACTTTCAAAAAAACCAGCTCATATAATAAAAAGTTAACTCATTTCTCTTTTTTCCGCAAAAATATCTTATTTCCAAGAGAAAGTAGAAAAAAGCAGTGAAAGTACGACGTTTTTTTTACCGAAAAGGTACTGCATACTTTAAGACATCTTTTATTATGGAAAGCAGAATATTTTAAGCAATGTTTCGCAACAGATGGCGCTATTTAAAATAATAAGTAACTCATTTCCTGTCTGTCTTTTACAGAGCCCTACAATAATTTTAAGAATTTTATATAAATTTTAGAATTTTGTCCCTTATATATAATAAATACTTAAGAGTCTTAAAACTTGGTGTGGATTATTTTCAAAGCATAATCGAACAGAACATTGTCAGGACGTACACAACGTGTGTCGGCATAGCTAATTAATAAAGTCACAATAAAATGATGACTGTCTTCTAATCGTATCCGTTTATACATAAATTTTGCTGAATTTCTAAAGTAAAATTCTTTAAATTGAATATCTTAGATCAGACCAAAATATATCTTTGTGAGTTATCTGGGGAATTCAACAGATCTATTTAAACTACTACACAGGGAAAAAACAACGTTAATACTCTAACTATGAAAATCTAATTGTTTTTAACTGAAATTTTAACCCTTCTACCTGTAATTTTAACACTTCTACCTATAAAATTTTTACAAAAAATTTTCTATAAAATTTTTACAAAAAGTTTTTTATAAAATTTGTACAACAAAATTTTCTATAAAATTTGTACAACAAAATTTTCTATAAAATTTTTACAACAATATTTTCTATAAAATTTGTACAACAAAATTTTCTATAAAATTTGTACAACAAAATTTTCTATAAAATTTTTACAACAATATTTTCTATAAAATTTGTACAACAAAATTTTCTTTAAAATTTTTACAACAAAATTTTCTATAAAATTTTTACAACAAAATTATCTGTAAAACTTTTACAACAAAATATTTTATAAAATTTCTACAACAAAATTTTCTATAAAATTTCTACAACAAAATTTTCTATAAAATTTCTACAACAAAATTTTCTATAAAATTTCTACAACAAAATTTTCTATAAAATTTCTACAACAAAATTTTCTATAAAATTTCTACAACAAAATTTTCTATAAAATTTCTACAACAAAATTTTCTATAAAATTTCTACAACAAAATTTTCTATAAAATTCTACAACAAAATTTTCTATAAAATTTCTACAACAAAATTTTCTATAAAATTTCTACAACAAAATTTTCTATAAAATTTCTACAACAAAATTTTCTATAAAATTTCTACAACAAAATTTTCTATAAAATTTCTACGACTAAATTTTCTATAAAATTTTTACAAAAAATTTTCTATAAAATTTTTGCAAAAAAGTTTCTATAAAATTTTTACAAAAAAGTTTCTATAAAATTTTTACAAAAAAGGTTCTATAAAATTTTTACAAAAAAGTTTCTATAAAATTGTTACAAAAAAATTTCTATAAAATTTTTACAAAAAATTTTTAAAAAAATTTTTCATAATATTTTTATAAAAAATTGTATATGAAATTTAAAAAAAAAAATTTCAGTAAATTGTAACAAAATATTTTAAATCAAAATATTACAAAACAAGTAAATGAGCTATATTCGGCCGTGCCGAATCTTCTATACCCTTCACCACGGTGATTTTATTTATACAGGCATGTACAGCATTATCCATATTGTTGACTCTTTCATATGAGAAAAAACTCATTACACATACTTTAAAGAAATAGAATACAGCGGCGACGCAGCTAAATGAAAACAAATTCCATTGGCTACAGTTGTCGCCGTGTTGTCAGCTACTTAATGATATTGAAGACGACAGCTACATCATAAACTCTGACATTGTTGTAGAAATACTTATTTTGCTTTTATAAAATTAAATAACTTTTTTAAAAAATTATGAATATTTCCTTCAATATTTGTTTTTATATGAATTTGTAATTTACAATTTTGTGATATTTTCTTTTGTATATAATAGAAATTAGCCTAAGTTCACGACAGCCACAACGGTGGTCGTATAGCCATGTAGCTATCTATACTGGCTTTAAAATAATCGTTTACCTGTAAACGTGTGTATTTTATTTCTGACAGTTTGTAGTCGGTATCTTGATGTTGATTATGTTTTAAAACAGAGATCTCATCTATTTAAAAATCAAACGTATTTAAAAAAATATGTTACTCTATATACATACATACATACATACATACATACATACATACATACATACATACATACATACATACATACATACATACATACATACATACATACAAACAAACATACATACATACATACATACATACATACATACATACATACATACATACATACATACATACATACATACATACATACATACATACATACATACATACATACATACATACATACATACATACATACATACATACATACATACATACATACATACATACATACATACATACATACATATATTTTTAATATTAAAATATATTATTTTAGATTCATGATTTTTACAGAAATATTGAATTTTGTTTTTAAGGTTTTCGAAATTTTTTTGTAAAAATATTTTTTTGAAAATTTTTTGTAAAATTTTATTCAAAATTTTTTTGGAAAATTTTTTAAAAAATTTTTTGGTAGAAATATCGTTTTGAAAACGGTTTGTAAAGTTTTTTGTAAATGTTATTTATTTTTTTAAAAATATTATTAAATTTTTTTTTACCAGTGGGTACTCTGTGGGTCAATTGGCTACCTATATGTGTATTTCTTTCTATTAAGGTCTCTAATACAAATGAAAGCAGAAAAACCCTACCAAACTAAAAACAAACAAAAATCGCCACTCGCAGGGGATTATTGATCCCCCGAGATCTGTATGCATTCCCTGCGAACTACCTGTCGCAGTCTAATATTTATTTGACAAAAAAAAGGCAAAACAGAATCATTAAAGCTGAAGAAAATTTAAAAAAAAACGTGAAAAAAATATAGGAGGGCGTGGTTTTTGGCCCGCAGCCTCCAAAGGAATGATCCGATTTGCTGAATTGCAATACCAAAATTTTCGAAACTATGCCTGACAGATTGGTGTGCTTAAATTTTTCAGACGGATAGACGGACATCGCTTAATCTACTTCTCTATGTATAAGGATCCAGAATATATATACTTTATGGGGTCGGAAATGAATATTGTAGAAATTACACACGAAATGACAAAGTTATATATACCCTTTCCACCTGTGGTGAAGGGTAAAAAATATTCAATAAAATTTAAAAAAAAATTTTCTATAAAATTAAAAAAACAAAAAATCAATAAATTAGTAACAAAAATTTTTCAATAAAAATTGTACAAAATATTTTTAATAAAATTTTTACAAAAATAAAAAGCGGAATTTCAAACTTTAATTCCGTCCTTCTTTAGTGTAGGGTGAACATGATAAACTAACGTAAACAAGTAAATAAGTTTACATTAAGATTATTTTGATTAAGCCATAATTGGTAGTAAAATTATATTAAAACCCAACAGCAAAAAAGAAAAAATAAAAATAATAATGAAATGTCTGTTTGTATTTTAATATTAACTACTGTTAATAAATCTAATAATAGAATAAACAACAATTTCACAAAGTTGGTTTTCTCCACTAAATAATATTATAAGAATCCTTTTAATTTTAAATATACATATGTATGTAGAGTTTACTCCAAGTGTTTGTTAAAATACTTTATATATTTATGTTTGTTAAAAAAAAGTATTAAAAAGTTTTTCGTTGTATTTCCGTTCACATTTTAATTTTCCTTTACTTTCCTTTACAAAAAAAAAAAAAAACTTTTAGAATTTTTTCTTAAATCTTTACATTTATAGTATTCTAACACTAATATTGTTAAAATTTATCTGCTTATATATGATAAGTTGAACCTTCAATTAGTTTTGCTGGATTAATTTTCAGTCATGCCAGTTATTAATTATTTCCATCTCATTTCCACTAATCCCCACTTTAAACTTACGTTTTTTGACAAATGCTAAAAGATTTTAAGATTTTGTTTTTTATGAAATTTATTACACTCGCATAGACCTTAAACAAGTTCATTGAATTTTATTGAAAATTATGTTAAATGATTCCTCCTTATGCACAGACATTATTATTTAAAAATTTTAATCGGCTTCACTTTGCTGCCATTTAGGAAAATTACAAAATCCAAGTGAATAAATGCTTCAACAACATTGAAGTGCGTGTCAACAATAAGTAATCAATTAACAAAATATTCATATAGTCTATTAGTCGCTCATGGCTTTTGTTAGTCATTCATTAACCGGAACATATTTCTTCAATACACCAAGACCTCTTCTGCTTCAGCTATACATAAATATGAGAAAACTATAACAAGACCGAGTCTATACATTAATAATTATTTGAAAATTTTGTTGCTGGTGCAGATAATGATAGAATTTTTTTTATAATTTATTCTGCCAGTCTGTCTATATCCGCGTCACTTAAAAACTACTGGATAATTTTAATAAAGTATAGTGTGTTACCAAAGTATATCGGTTCAAATATTCGATACCTTTTTCCGGGAAAAATATCTCATTTCCAACAGAAAATAGAGATAAAAACACAATTTAACCGATTTAAATGACTTGGCAGCACCCTTTCTTTTTGTAGAATTTAATATAAAATCTATGATGAAACATCATGAGTAATAACCCACAGATGGGTACCGCTGTGCAAAGTCAATATATAAATAAAGTCAATATATAAATCTGCAAAATTATAAAATAAAAAGTCTTAAATCAGTTAAGCGGTGTTTGTCTAGCCGTAATTGGGTTGAAAGCGGTATTGAAAAAACCCCTAAACACCTGCAGAAAAATTAAGTTTACCAATCTGTCAGGCAAAATTTCGAAAGGTTTCCTATTGGAATTCTGCATTATTGCTCCATAAATGGTATAGATGTGGCTAAAAAAAAGGCAAGCGTCTATATATTCTACACGATTTTCTATGGTATTGTTATTTTTTTACATGTTATAATTGTTTTTGACTTTTTGTATCCAAAACCGAAAATTCAGAAAAAAGACTCTAGTTTACCGAAAATCGAAACTTTTCTAATCAATAATTAAACTAAATAATAATTAAACCACACTGAAACTCAATAGTACTTCAGTAGTAATGAACGGAATGAGCCTTCATTTTTATAAAGAACGTAACAATTGCAAGTCAGAGCTTAAATCTAGTGCGATAGAACATTTTTTTCGCACACCAAAACAAAACATTTACAACAGGATGAAATATGTATGTCTGTAAAGCAAAGTTAATCACCGTAGTATTTAGATAGTCAGACACATAGCCATCAATTGCTTTGAGTAGTTATTCTTTAACAGGAACAGAATGAAAAAACTAAAAAACAAAAGAATTGAGACATGTGCAATGCAACAGTTCTATCAATTAACATTCTCATAATTGTTTCAAACATGAAAATTTGGGTATTGAGTATTTATAAATGGACATGACAGCTCAATTCAATCAAAGGGCAGGCAAGATTTTCATCGAGATTTCAATATTTCTAAAACAAAGAAGGCAAGATAAAGAGCCGAGCCACATCTTGAAGATTCTAGTAGACTACTTAAGGCTTGGAGGCCCAATTTAGCAACTAAAGTGCGTTAGCTAAATGCAATGTGTGAGGTTGTTTAATAGATAAAGCTATTTTTGAAATTACGAAGACTATAAACATTTCTGTTTCGAGCTTTTATTAACATGTCGGAACACATACATACTTTCACCACCAACAAGTGTTAGTTGGCAATATCAGCCATCTAGCCATTTAGGTTCGTGTTGTTTACATCAGCTGCAGGTTACTCTTTGTTAACCTTATGCACACGTTCTTAGCATTCAAAGCCGTTTAAGTCGTCGCTTATTTATCTCTCATGAGCTGCTAATGAAAGACAATGGCGATCAGAACTTAGTCAGATGGATCGTAACCGTAGCTAAAACCTGATTGCACTGTTACGACGTCGAAACCAAAACACAATCATTTAAATGAAAGCAACTAGAAAAGCAGGGACCAAAAAAAGCGCCCTAAATTCGATCAAATGTGAAGTTCTTACTCCTTGTTGTCTTTGACTGTGATGCCACTTGAAGTTTCCATGGCTTGCTACTAATCTAGTAATCTAGCTTAAGGTACTTTTATTATACCCAAGCAACTATGTGTGCTTCTTGTCGAAAGGCTTTTGCCACATAAGTGTCTTAAGAGATTAACCACTTTTACTTCTTGAGAGGTATTGTTATTCAGATTTAAGTGAGTGCATGTGATTGTCGCCTTAACTAGACGGTAGTCTTGCAATTGGTTGAAAGCAATGTGTCTACTTATGCCCTTGTTGTGTTTAGTGAAATCAGTAGCAATTTTGGAACAAATTTGGCAGGGTCAGCAAGCAAGTAAGATACCTCTGGGTATTCGAATCCATCTCTTTCGACCATTTAAGACTAGTGTTCCTTCTGAGACTGATCTCTTCACCTCTTGGAAGGCTTCCTTTTCCATCGCCGTCAGATGTTCACGACCTCGCTTGATTTTATCTACCCACACAGAGCTCCATAAAAAGCAGGTATGTTCATAAAACTAGCCAGCTTTCTCCTAAATAGAAACCGGTTACCTCCTAGTACCAGGAGTACGTAAAGATCGAATTGTTGATAGTAAACTTGGTTACGTCAAGCCTAACCAATGTGCCTGCCAGTTGATGGCCAATAAATAATTGACTCGCTATTTATTTTAATGTAGACCGGCATTCAGAAACTAAGTTAAGTGCGTAATAGTCCAAAATAGACCTAATATCGTTGATTCGACCAGATATGCTTTTCACATATTCTAAAGCACCATAGTATCCTGTCGTTTGGTTTCGATAGTCCGGATCGAATAATGGAACTTTGTATATATAATTATTTAGCGCAGAAGAGATATTAAGTAGCTGACAAATTCTTCTGATTTTAGCCCAATACAACATTTTCTTGTATACCTCTAAATTCAGACCAATCTCTGATCCACACCTCCCAGTGGTAACTAGCGAGATATATTACACATTGGTCTCCTCTTCCTAATTATCAAACTCGTTTAAATATGTTAGTTTAGTTTAAACTGGTTTACAACAATTGCAAGGAAACAATTTCTATCAGTGTAGAGGTTTGTAGTATAAACCGTACCTAATCTAGATGTACAAAAAGCAGCTTGGTGTCTATGTGTAAATACTCTGTTGAGTTTGATTCAAATTCAATCAAATATTCCTCGTCATATTTTTTGTTGGGCTAACAAAACGCAATTCATCCAAAAAATATTAATTAAAGTTTTTCTGGAACGTTATATACGAGTATATTCATAACAAATATTTAAAGCAAACTCATAGCTTCGATTTAACTTTCAACTTATTTATAATCAATCAACATCTAAAATAAAAAAAAAATATATAAAAAACAGCGAACTGAGGAAAAAAATTTAATTATAAAATTTTTTCATTTTTCAATGAGACCTGATTTAGTCAAAATTATTGTGCAAAATTTTTAATATGAATAAAGGAACAATAACTTTATTCTTTTTATACCCTTCACTACTAGTGGAAAGGGAATATATATATGAGTTTGCCATTCCGTGTGTAATTTTTACAATATTTATTTAAGACCCCATAAAGTATATACATATATTATAGATCGTCATCAGAGACTGACATAAAGTACTTATAAAATAAATGTAGTTAAGTATTTACACATATTTTTGGGTATTAGTTATACCTATACTTATAACACAGAAAATACCTACACATACTCATTTACAGTGAAATAATTATGGATGTACTCAATACTTATAACAAACTTTATTTATACACAACGAGCTTAAAAATGTATAAGTAGTGCATGTATGTATGAGTACAACTGGATGTAGGTAGATAATGTGATGGGTATCTGTCATACCCATACTTATAACTACCTAATACTTACAAGTGTGGAAAAGTAGTTACAATACTCTAAGTATACCTATAAGTAAAACAACTACTTTTAGAAATTGTGTGTATAAAAAGGTGTATGATGTTTGGCAATATTTTGATTATAATCGAACATTGGTTAAGTATGGAAAACCAAAATAAGTTTTATATTAGGATGAAGGATTGAATGAATGTATTTTTAAATTGTGAAATAATTAATACATATAGTTACATATTTTTATATTTTTATATATATCTATACTTAGAGTATTTACATACTTGTACTTATTCCTACTCTATAGTAGGAATAGCCAATACTTTATCCAACTTTTACTTATACTTAGCTGTATTGCGAAAAATAATGAACAAGTATGCAAACACATATTCTCTGTCTATACTTGTAGTTATTTAAGTTGAAATTGATATGAGTATATGTGTATGGTATGTTGTCTGAGCTGTAGCTATACACAGTTATACATGTTTGGCCTCAAATACTTATTAAGTACTAAAAATTATACTTTTGTCATTCTCTGATCCTTGTACATAGAAAAGTTTATTAAGCGATGTCTGTATATCCGTGTTGATGTGCAAATATAATTTGCAAGGCGCCAGACAAGGTACAGAAGATTTAAGCTATCAATCTGCCAGGCATAGTTTCAAAAATTTTAGGCTTGCAATTCAGAAACATCAGACGATTCTATTCGAGCCTACGGGCAAAAAATATGCCCACCTATATGTTTTTACATTGTTTTTTATTTTTTTCGGTTGTATTGATTCTCGATTGCTTTTTTTTTTTTTTTGTTATAAATATTAGACGGCGACAAGTAGATCGCAAGGAGTGCATACAGATCTCGGGTCGGATCAGAAACATATTGCGAGGTGCGATTTTTTGTTTACTTTTAGGCTGGTAAGGTTTTTCTGTTTTGATTTTTATTAAAGGCCTTTATGGAAAGCAATACACATATGTAGACCTAGAGGGGGTCCACTGGTAACCAGTAAAAATCGAAAGACACATTTGGGGGGGGGGGGGTGGTTTTGTCAATATGAGGAAATTTTGTTTAAGGATTTTTTTGCTTTAGTCTAACCATTCTAACGCAAAATAGATTTAATAAAGGTCCTTATTAAAAAAAAATATTTTAAAAAAATTTTTTAAAAAATTTATAAAAAAAATTGTAAATACAATTTTTACAGATAATTTTTAAAAAAATATTATTAAAAAAATTTTCGAAAAAATTTTGAAAAAAATTTTTGAAAAATTTTGGAAAAAATTAAAAAAAAATATTTTTACAAACAATTTTCGAAAAATTGTTACAAAAAATTTTTTCAAAGAGTTTTCGTTTGTTTCAAATTCTTTCTATGCGCCTCTTTTATTTTATTTTAATATATTCTATCCCCTGAGTAATCGATTATATGAAATGTGTCTAGTAGTAAAGAATGTGATGCCACATTTTTATTTATGTCTGTGTGTCTTTACATTTTTGTTTGCTCTAGAGATTTAATAGATATTTTATTTTGTGCTAACCTTAGGTTTATTATCCTCACTACTGTTGTCCTTCATAAAGAATGATTAAATATACATAATTTATTAGTATTGCTATTTTCAGTAGGTTTATTAAATTTTTGTTTTTTTTTTTGTAAGAAAGAATAAATTAAATAACAAATTAGGTGATATTATTAAAGATAAATTGGAAAAATTGAATTTTTAGACAGCAGCACATTTTCTAGACAGCTACAGAGACAGCTGTTTTATGTAGTTTTAAGGTGTGAAACTGCCTGATTTTTTTTAAATATTTTTATGTCTAACATAAACTTTGTCTTTTTTTACCGAATAAATTTAGTTTTATTATATACTTGGTAAAATTTGATAAAAATTCAATATAAAACAGTACATTTTTTAACATAACTGAAGAAACTTTTAATTGCACTTTGTCCTCTTATTTTTATATTTCCGTATTAAATGTACTAACTACAAAGAAAAAAACACAAAATGCCATTTAACTGCACTTAAGAAACTTTACTCTAGGCTTTTTAAAATATAAAAAAAAAAAACAAACACATTAAAACACATATCTCGGCTTATCAAAGCAAAGCTTTTATTAAAATCTAAGTTGTTTAACAACTGCAGATTGCCTACCTTAAAGATTTGCTTAACTGCACAAAACAAGAGTATACCTTTAGGCGATATAAAAGATACACTAAAAAACGAGAGCTAAAAAACTAACATAAAATAAAAAATAAATAAATATGAATAGCAATTGAAAAGGTTTAAAACATAAAAGCTGACGAAGATTTCTCTTTTATTATTTCACCAAATGCCAAGTAGGTTTGGTGCCAGCAAAAGTAGTTTAAAAAACCTTTCAAAGCAAAAGAAATCATATACTTGATGTCGATGGCAAATAATAGAAATTTTAAATTATATTTGTTTTGGCTCGAGAAAAGGCTTTTAATGGAATTCTTCTTTAAATTGTGTAAATTTCAAGTTTATTTTCCTGTTCCTTTAATGTAACACAGTAACAGCTTTATTACGAGTGTTTTATTTTTAAGGTTTTCTTACTATCATTCGTTTAAAACAAACTCAATTATTTAACTCCCACAAACTTTTTTTGTGTGTTTTCTATTGTTTTATATTCTTTCTGCTTCTTTGAGGGATCTATTACAATGAACATTATCGTCAAGTGCTGCTTTGTTAGTGCAGAAAAAAGTTCATTTTTCACGAGTGTCAAAAGGGAAGGAAACCCCTCAATTGGATAGAGATTTATTTGGTTAGAAAATCTTAAAAAAATATTTAAATTTACAATTCCAAAAAAATTCTTTGATAAAGGAATCAAGTATCTAACTTTTTCTTTGCTTATAACAAATCTGTGTGATTTTTAGATGATAAAATATCACGTATAACTTAGAATATATATAAAAATATTTTCACCAATTAAAGGTTTTAATTGGTTTCAGATTATTATTTGATTAAATAATTGAATCAATTAATTGTTTAATTAGGATTTTTTTTGTTCTGTTTTAACCAATTATATGTTAGAACCAATGAAAATATTAATTGAACTGATTAAATGATTATATAAGTTTTTGAAAAATTAATTTCAAAATATTTTCAAACAGCTCTATTCTTTCTGGTAAAATCTCTATTATTTGTGTACATTTTGCACTGTAATTCCAGAACCCAGTTCTTTTCAAATTGAAATTTATGGCGCAGACTGGGCGAGATGAAAAATAAACCCACATAAAGGGTGGAGAGGTTAAGGCTTGAGATAACTTCAGCATTAATGATTTCATTTAAAGATTTCTACTTCATAAGTGGAACCAGTGCCTGGATAGACTGATGGAAGTGCGATAGTTTTATCAGTCTGAGGGTTTAGGGTTGGATGCCCGTCAAAGATGCTGCAAACAAACAAAAAGCTGCGCAGGTAGTGTTGTCTTAAAAAAAAAGCACTAAAGACGTTTATGGAAACTTCGACTCAATTGAAACGTTCGGAGGAAGAATTCTCGAGTGGAAATGAAAACAGCAAAATAAATTCAGGAAACATGCCAGTAAACTGCCTTTCATGACGATTTTAAATGAATCCAGGACCATTTCACCACAGTGAAACGTATAAGCTATGAACTAAGTAGTGCAAGAATATGGGCTTACGACTTTAAACTGGTTCTGAGCGAGTTGAAAATTGAGCAGAAAGATTTGTAGGCCTTAGTTAGAGGTTAAGACAGCAAGTATATTACCTTTAAATGTCTAGCTTTATAAATTCATGCTTCTGTAATATAACGACTGTCCTCAACTTAAAGTTGAAGGTTATGCGGGATACACTAAGCAGTGCCAGAATATGGGGCTTACGACTACAAACTGGTTCTGAGCGAGTTGAAAATCGAGCAGGATGATTTGTTGGCCTTAGTTAGAAGTTAAGACAGCTAAGTTTATTATCTTTAAATGTCTAGCTTTCTAAATTCATGCTGCTGTGATATCACGACTATCCTCGGCTTAAAGTTGAAGGTTATGCGGGCTTAGAGATACTATTCAAAGTTCAGAAATCAATAAGCTGGTAAACGTAATGACTTCGTAGAACTCATTGATGATAACTACGAATGAAGAGTGTTGAATAGTCCTGAAATCAGTATTTAGCCGCTTTAAACCATCCCCTAGAAAATTATTATTAAAAATTTCAGATACTCCAATTCTGTCAATTCTTTTCCTTTCTATTTCCTCAAAGAATATTTAAGAATCTACTTCGGATCAGGACTTCCTAAACGCAAACTAGTAGACCAATAGTTCATTTTTTTAATCTCTAAGAGCTTATGCATTCTCTCCAGTTACCTCCAGTTACCAATCAGATGTGTTGAATTAAAAAAGACGAGCTACATTGTATGTCATTACTCTATTAAGTAAACCTTCTTCCCGTACTAGACTTGACTTTTTTCTAATTTGCCAACAGTATCAGCTTTTTTACGGCCCTATGCTCCTTATAGGAACACAAGTAATTAATATATATATCAGCTTTAATACTGTGTTCTGGCTAAAAGGCCGAAAAGTCAATTCTCTAAAGTTTCTCCTTATCCTTTTTTTACTGGCTAATAAGTCCTTCATTTTGTTTAATTCCAAAGTTTTGTTAATCTCAAGGTCGCTAGATCTTTTTCTTATATATTTTTTTACATAAATACATAGGCACCCTCTCTATCTTTTCTAAGGTATCATATGTCTGCTGCGACCTTCTTGTTTGTTATCCTTGTAATATCGTTGTACTTTATTCTGTTAATTTTAGTATGCTAACCTTCTCTTTTGTTAAGTACTTTCAACTTAAAATCCAGTTAACAATTCACGAAAATTGCAATACAATTCTATTTCCTTAAAACTATTAACCAAACTACTTATGGTCATTGGTGTAAAACACTAACATTTTGATGGTAATTTGCAAAACTTTGTTTCTTTCCTCGGTCTGCTTGTGGTAAGCAATAATGTTCTCCTAAAAGTAGGCAAATAAATTTGCAATACTGCTACAAAAGGCCATCAGGTTTTATAAAAAATTAAGTATAAAATACATTCTAGTTAGACAAAGAGACGTAAAAAGTTCAAATAATCAAAAAAAACTATTTGTAAACTCCTTACATTCCAATGACCTTATGAAAATTACTTATCTTATTTTTGTGCTTCAGTAATTAAATGCTTTTAAGGGTATTGTTAAGTTTTTACAAGAATTATTTTACACAACGTAGTAGCAACTTGAAGCAACAATAAAAGTTAACTTTATTAAATTGCTTGTGTCTTGTGCATTTCAATTTACAATTGTCTTCTTGTTGTGGTTTTATTTTATTCTCTACTCTGTTTAAATAATTATCTCAATTGCCTTTTCTCCTTTTTTTTTTGTATGTAAGGCCTCAAGTTTTCACAAACTAAAAGAAATAGTTTCTAAGAGTCTTTCTTCTAAGTCTTTAAATAACCTTTAGTTATATTGTTAAACAGTAATGAAAGAAGTGTATAGCCTACTTTAAGGCTTTACTTAAATTAAAAAGATTTATTTGTTTTCAATTATACTTGTTAATAAAAACAAATAAATCTTTAAATGATCTGAGAGTTTTAAATTAAACATGACAAAAAATAACAATGAATGAAAAATAAATTTAAAGAATCTAAAACATTAAATATTAAGTCATATTGACATTTAACAACTTATATTGCATACTTTAAGGATTTTTTAATATGAAAGGCTTTTAAACTTAAAAATAAATAAATCAGTCGAGTGAGAGTCAAACTCACACACGTAATATTTCATACTACCTTCAATATACATATGTGACCCGGTCTATGAAAAGGTGGCTTATGACTCAAAAAAAAATTTTCCACTAAGAAACTGACGAAATGCATTGTTTATCTTTAACAGCTAATTTTTCGAAATTTTGTTTCTGACCTTTTCATAGACCGGGTCACATATAATTTACATTTTTTTAAAGTACAAATTTTAAATTATTGCATGTTTTATGGGGCACCCTTTAATTATTAATTATTTTTATACTAGAGCATAGTCAACAATAAGGCTACATACGTAAATTCCTAACACCCTTTCATTTAATTTTTTTTTATATTTTTGGTAAAGCGGACATAATTTTACACACAATGTTTAAACGGTTAAAAAGTTGTATTTACGAAAATCACGCCACTATCGGAACACCCTTAAAATTTTAGTAATTGTTGTCATAGCGCCGATGGCAATACGTTTTCTATAAAATATCAAGAGTATATCTATATGGTTAAAAAAAATAGAGTTATATACGCGTAAAAAATGTAACTGTCGGAAAACCCTTTAATTTTTATTCTTTGTTATAGAGGCCATAATAATACACCTTGTGAGAAAATTTCAAATGTCTGCCTATTATGGTGAAAAAATTGGGCCACATTCATGCAAAAAACACGTCACTGTAGCAACACCCTTTATTGTTTATGTTTTTATTATTTATTATAGCGGCCATAGCAATACACTTTCTGCAAAAATTTCAAAAGTCTACCTATTATGGTTAAAAAATTAGGGCATATTTATGCAAAACACGTCACGAACACACTTTCATTAACCGACTTCAAAAAAAGAAGGAGGTTATCAATTCGTCTGTGTGTTGCTTTTTTTTTTTGTATGTTTGTGCCTTCAGAACTCGGTCATTTCTGAACCGATTTTGAAAATTTTTGCGCCATTAGAAAGGTTATGGCTACAGATTGGTCCCATTTTAAAAACAGTTTACAAGTTTAAAAATTAAAGGGTGTCCCCATACAACATCCATGTTTTTTACGTGTATTATGAACTTTATAGGTCACCCATTTAAAATTAGAAAAAAGTGCGTATCACTGTAGCTCCCAATAATAAAAAGTAATTAAAAAATAATATTAAAAATTAAAGGGTGACCCCATAGGTGGCGTAATTTCACCTTTATGGTCCTATCTTTTGAACCATTATAGACAAACACTTGAAAGTTGCACAGAATGTTCGTTACTATGTGTGTTATAATAAGTATAAATATTTAAAATTAGAAATTAAAGGGTGTCCCATTAGTTGGTTTATTTTGATATATATATGGCCAAACTTTCGAACCGTTATAGACAGACGGTTGAAATTTACAAAAAACTTGTATTGCTCAGTCCGCTAAAATAACAAGTGTAAAATATGAATTTGGAAATTAAAGGGTGTCCCAATAGTTAATGTAAAAGTGATATATATGGCCAAACTTTTCAACTGTTATAGATAGACAGTTGAGATGTACAAAGAACCTATATTGCTTAGTCCGCTGTTACAACAGGTATAAAATTTGGATAAATTAAAGGGTGTCCCCATTATTGATGTAATTTGACCATTATGTCCTCATCTTTGGAACCGTTATAGACAAACACTTGAAAAATAGACAGAATGTTCACTACTATGTCTGGTATAACAACAAGTATAAATATTTAAAATTGGAAATTAAAGGGTGTCCCAATAGTTGATGTAATTTGATGTATATGGACACAAACTTAAATTTTACAAAGAATCTGTATGACAAAGTTCTCTTTAACAAGTATTTATATTAAAATTTGAATTTAAAGGGTGTCCCAATAGGTGACGTCATTTGATATATATGACCCTATCTTTTAAATAGTTATTGACAAACACTTAACAATTAGACAGAATGTCCATTACTATATCTGTTATAATAAGTATAAATATTTAAAATTATAAATTACAGGGTGTCGCAATAGTTTATGTAATTTGATGTATATGACCAAACTTTTAAACCGTTACAGACAGACGGTTGCAATTTACAATGAACCTGTATTGCTACGACCGAGTATAAAATTTGAACTCGAAAATTACAGGGTGTCGCAATAGTTAGTGTAATTTTATGTATATAGCCAAACTTTTGATCCGCTGCATACAGACAGTCGTTTGGCATTGGTTTGACCTGAAAAAGCACAGAACCCTGGGGTCTTGTGCCCCTTTATGCTCCCCCGGTAGAAAATCGACTGATATTTGTTTTAGATTATTGAATTCAAAAATTAGTTTTTTTTATCTGAATTGACAGTTTGTGCAATGACATTTAAAAAATCCCGCTACAATCTTTCTCGAATATAATATAATCATTGTATAATTACCGTCTTAAAGAAACATGATTTTAAGTTTGTCTGTTTTGAAGTAGGTTTTTTTTTTGCAAGAATTATTTTAACTATTTGTTGCAATGCCCATAGTAATACACCTGCTGAGAAAGTTTCAAGTGTCTACCTATTATGGTTTAAAAATTACGCCATATTCATGCAAACCACAGCACTGTTGTAACACCCTTTAATATTAACTATTTCTTGTGGAGGCCATAGCGATACAAATGCTATTTTAGGTTATTTTTTATACTTGTTTATATGGTGAACATAGTTTTAGTTACTTTGTGTAATCTGCCTCTGACGGTTCAAGACATAAATGCAAATACCACATCCCTTTCTAAACACCCTATAACTTTTACTACTGCTTGTTATAGCGGACCGCCCCAGTAATAAAACTTGTGTGAAAATTTCAATAGTCTACCTTTAACGGTTCCAGAGATAGAAGGCGCTGACAGATGGACAGTCCGCCAGATGGACAGACATTGCAGCGAAAACTCTTTGGGTACGGAACCCTAAAAAAATTACAACATTTTATCTATTTATTTTTTAAATTTCTAATTAAAGTAGAACAATTAGCTTATACAACTAGAGAGACAGAGAAAAATGAATCATAATTATCCCTTTTCATACAAGAATTTGGTCCTTTTTCAATTTGAAAACAAGCACAGAAAAAAATATATTTTTTTTATTTGTTTATTAAAGCGAAATTTGGATACTTATAAGGGGTAAGCCATTTCGAGGTTCCCTACTTTTTTAAAGAAAAAAACACCGAAAATTCAAATTTATTGGAGAATGTTTATTATCATTTGAAAAAAACATTCTTTGGCATTTTTTTTTTTTTTTTTGATGATTATGTCTATCAAATGTTGACCGTCGCTACATCGCAGATGGTCCATCCGTTGAGTCCAATTTTCGGTGACTCGTTTGAGAATTTCGACTGGTAACTGGCGAATGACACGTGTGATGTTTTTCTCTAAGGCCTGAATCGAAGCGGGTTTGTCCGCTTTTTTAGACTTTACATATCCCCACAGGAAAAAGTCTAACGGTGTGATATCACACGGTCTTGGTGGCCAATCGACCGTCCCAAAACGTGAAATTATGTGCTCACCGAAATGTTCTCTCAATAAATCCATTGATTGATGTGATGTGTGGGAAGTGGCGCCATCTTGTTTGAACCAAATTTCGCCGAGATCATGAGCTTCAATATAAGACATTAAATAGTCGGTTATCATGGCATGATAACGGTCGCCATTGACGGTTACGTTCGCACCGGCATCATATTTAAGGAAATATGGACCGATGATTCACCGGCCCACACACCACACCAAACCGTAGTTTTTTCTGGATGAAGTGGCAGCTCTTGAATCTCTTCAGGTTGCTCTTCGTCCCAAATGTGGCAATTTTGTTTGTTTACATAACCATTGAGCCAGAAATGGGCCGCATCGCTAAACAAAATTTGCCTCGAAAACGTCGGATCTTCTCGGAACTTTTCAAGAGCCCATAGAGCGAAGCGATTCAGGCGTAAGTCCATTATGAAATGCCAAACAATACTAAACAAAAATAACATGACAGCATGACACGACTCACTCGTGATCTGTCAAGAAAAGGCTATTGAAAAAACGTACCTCGAAATGGATCACCTGTGTAACTATAAAAAAAAAATAGTTGACAAGATTTATTATAATTTTTTAAAATGTCCCGAAATCGACCCAGATTCAAAATATTTTCCCCAATTCATGGTTCTGGTTAGATTTAGATAAAATTGTAATCAACTGTTTAATTAATTAAAGTATTTTCTTAATTCAGAGTATAAAAATTAATCTTCCAATTAATTAAATAATTATTTCAATTAAAAATTTAATTAATTTCGTATATAACACCAATTAAAATCTTTAATGGGAGAAACAATTTTTTTAGGGCCTTAAAGCTATAGCATACGCAGATTAATGGTATAGGAGATGCTAAGGAACTGGATAAGTGATTTTATGACCAATGCCTTTAATATCCATAAACTCATCAACTAGACTTCAGATGGTGGTCTAAGAGTATAACCAGACAAAATTATTTACCCCAAAGGCTAAAGTTCAATGCCTTATATTAACTTTTCTTATTTCTAACTGATGTTACGATTCACAAAGGAATTGTGTTAGTTTTTACACTAAAAAAGCAAACAATATAATATATTCAAAATATTCTGCACACAGTTGCGTGCTAAAAAATTCAACTTTTTGTAATTTAAAATGTTTGTTATATATATATAATTATAACTGATTGCAATATGGAAGATATATGGAATAAACCAATGTTGTGATGGTGTCAAGGATTATTCTTTTTCAATGCTGACTTAAAAATTTAGAAAATTTCATCTATTTTAAATGCTAACATAGATTTTCTAGTTCGATTCCAAACATATACTTTAAAGCCTAATACTTAGCGACAGGTGCTACAAACAGCCTTTAAGACTAATTGAAGTTGAGCAAATTTCTCCAACTCCAAGTTCCACCCACGTGACACTTTTTACAATAATTAATATCTACACATTAAATCTTTTCATGAAAGAACTTCCGACAACAGCAGAGCTGTTACAACATTAACAAACAGCCTTTACTCTTGACTTTAGTAATTAAAGACTAGAAGCTGTTAACTGTTGGACTTCTTTCTCATCATGGAGTCTCTAATTGCTAACATTTCTCCAAGGCTTAGATCTCTCATGTCACCCACATTTAACAAGTTTCTGCCAATGCTGAATATTTACATACAATGTGCTCTAGCCTCTCAGTCTCTTGCACGCATGTTCTGCAAGTATCATCTTTGATTTTCATCTTTGCTGAATGACACTTCAATTTTCCATGACCTGTCACTAATGCAATTATCCAGCTTAAGCTATTTCTATTATATATGAGCACCCTACTGGGGCTCTTTGAGGACCATTCTAGCCTATCTACATGGAGTAGCCTTCCTCCACCTTTTCAGGTTTAGTGAGTTTAGCCATTGTGCTTCACAGTGCTACTCTGGGTTCTGGTCTACAGAAATTCACAGCAGATCGCCTTTTTGCTAGTTGGTCTACTGGTATATTCCCAGCTATGCCTATGTAACCTTTTATCCACATCAGCGTTACGTCATTAACAGAGACACACTCGCTAAATTTTAAAACACATTTCAGCATACAGTACACGTTTCCAGATAAGAGTACACGTTTCCTTGCCTTATGCGTTTTATAACCGATTGGTTGTCAAGTGCAATGAGTACCTGTCTTCCCGACTTTCCAGCAGGTGATCCAGCGCATGCAGCAACCCTAGGAAGTCTGTCTAGTAAACGGAAACATACGCCCCCAAACGCAGACTGCTGGACATAATCAGCTCAGCTCAGCTGATTATACACCTGCCCCTGCTCTACCGTTCTTATGAGGACCATCAGTAAAAAATACTGATATCGTTCTCCATACACTCATTGTTTATAACGGCTGCCGCAATGATAAAGTCTTTCGAATACTTTTCTTGTACTCATGCGTTCTATCCGCATTTGAGGTTCCCCAACCTTCTTACTTAGTAGGTAGAATACTGTTATGCTATGACCCAAAGTTATGCCAAATGACACCGTTCTTCATACGCAAAGCTGACGTTGCAGCCGTTGACCTAATAAAAAAGACCAACGTCTGTAATCCCAACATTGTGTCAATTGCCTGTGTTGGAGCCGTGCTCATTGAATTGAACCACATATACTCATACAAGCTATCCTTTGAACGTCATCCAACCTAATCCTAATTGCAATCTGAGATTTTTAAGAACTTTTAATAACAAAACAATCACTCACTACTTTTGGGATTTTTCGTTACGTTGCATTTTTTCGCTCTGATAAGTATTAAAAGGCTAAATACTCACAAGTAAAGAAGAACTTTTCAATGTTATTTCAAAAGAGAGACATTTAAAAGCCCTAGCGTTGCATTCTTTGTGCTCGCAACTGTATATTTTATCTAATCAAAGTTATCTAATGAGATTTTTTGTGAATAAGGCAATTCATTTTGATGACAATGTTTTCTAAAAAACAAAGCAAAATAAATTAATTTGATTACTCAGTTTATTGCTGCCAACAAAATCAAAAAATTTAGGCAACCCAAAATTCGCGCATGAATAACTAAGTAATTTTTGTTTAGTATATGGGCCTTTCAAATCCGGCATAAGTGTGAGGGATTATGGTATATCGATGGCACAAATAAAAACTTTTAAAGCTAAATTCCATTAAAGTGAATGAGTTTTATCTCACGTCATACCACTATTAATCCTGAATTGAAAATTTCTTTTGTGAACTAAGCAGTTTTAAACTTCGTTTTTGTCCAATTTAATAAATTGAATTAATTTTAGTCAGACTATAATTTATTCAACTTTTTTTAGTTCTTTGCTAGGGAAAATCATATAAGAAAACAGAAATAGTAATTTATTAAATGAAACTACAATGAAATAAATATTTTCTGATATTAGTACCCTAATACAGGAGCCCCCACGCAAACCCCTAAGGGTCTGTGACCACAAGCACAATCTCAAGAGAATCTCACAAAGAGAACAAAACATGTAAAAATTTTAAATCAGTAGCATACCAGCTTTCAATAAGGTAGGTTTTTGTCTCTTTGCTAAATATTTAGCAAACCTATGCATTTTCATTTTAACAACTTTTTTTGGTTGGGGCCTTTGACCTAATATCACAAAAAAACAAATACAGTTAAATTTTTCTATAATTAGAAGCATACTTTTGGTATAAAACAAAAACTTTTAAATCAAAGTCCATTATGATTTAATATTTTCACAAAATAGAGTTTAAGCAAACTATATTTTTTTATTTTAATCAAATCTATATATATAATAAAATAGTAACTTACTTCCGTCTGTCTGTCTGTCTGTCTGTCTGTCTGCTTTGTATTTACGTTCGCATCACGTAAAAACTAATGGATGAGTTTTAGCAAAATTTTGTGAGGAGGTACCTTAGTATCCTAGTCCTTATATTGATTACTTTTTTTTGCAAAAAAATCTCAGAAAGTGGAGAAAAAGCAGTCAAAGTAAGCAGTTGAACTAACCAAATATGAATACTTTACTTTTTATAAAGTAAAAAAATACATAAACTGATACGTAGCATATCTTAAGGCGGAACTAAAAACGTCGGTATTACCACATAGCACTAAATCGCCGGCGAAGTAAAATAATTATTAATGCTAGCTTCGAACTAATTCGCCTAAAGAATACAGAAGCGCTTGCGAATCTTTACTATCACACTAACCATCTGTCTTATCTACTACTATCCCTTTTTAAAGGAAGTAACACAGTTAATGTAGACCCTTACTAAAATCGTAAGGGTCTTTGGTGTGGATTGCTTTCAAAGCAAAATCGAACAAAATATGGAAGGCTAGTATAAAATAAAAATAAAAGAAAAGTATAATTTACATTTATGAATTTTTTCAATTTAACTATAAACAAAATTTTGAAAAATTTTAATAAGTTTTAAAAAATTTTAAATGATTTAAAAAAATTTAATTTAATTCAATTCAATAATCTACTGAATTTTATTATATTCAAATTCCCTTAATAAATCCTTTTTTGAACTAGTAAAAAATAATTTAACAAAAAAAATTTATAACCCTAAAAGTATTCAAGAAAACTTAAATAAAAAAAGCCTTCATGTAGGCTACTTAAAACGAGTTCATAAATCACCCAATGACTACAAAAAAAAATATTTTATAAAAATACTAAACAATATTTCCTGGCAACATATTTTTAGACAAGTTTTTGGCTTGTTACAAAATATGTTTATTTAGAAATTTGTCAAAGAAAGTTTGTGTAAGTGAATTAAGGCATTTTTTTTTTTTTTTTGGGAGGAAAGCTATTGTCTACTGTGAAGGGTTATAATTTGGTATTTGCATAATCATTGTTGAAAGGAAGAATTTTTTTATTATTTCTTATATTAAAGGGCTAGTTTAGTATAGGAAAAATAATATTTTTTTTTTAGAATGTATAACGAAAATATATATGCATATGTAGACATTGTACATATAAAAATATTATATTTCAAAATATAAAAGTGGTTCTCAAACAGAAAAGAGTAAATAATCATATGTAGTTCAACATGGTTCTGTGGTTTACTATTTTATGAATTTTTTGTTGTTTTTTTAATATTACATCGCCGAGCAACACGTTTAAATTTTACAATTTATTATCAATAGAAGTGCTTTACATGTTTATTATTTTCACATGAATGATCAAAGTTTGTTGTCCGAAGTTCATATCGCCAGGTTCAGTGAATAATCAATCAGCTACAGCAAAATAATTCAAAGAAGTTAATTTTGTGCCGGGCAGTTGTTATGCAAATTTAATGATTTGATATTATATGACTACTGGTAACATTTACTAAAGCTCTTATGGAAACAGATTATGTTAAACTATTTTAATAAACTAAATTGTATAAATATTTAAAAAATATTTGTTATTGTGCTAAAGTTAATTGTGGAACAAGATTAACGTGAGTACCTGCCTATTCGGCCTAACCTCACGGTGGTCTTACCACCGAGTGAAACTTAGGTGTAGACTAGCGCCCCCATTGTGTAGTATAACAACACTTTACGATTGCCACCAATCGCTTTTAGTGTGTGTGATACAGTCACAATGAGTAGCAATTTACATATATAATATGGCAAGCCTTTCCAAGGCAAGCCTAGATCCACATTATAACCTCTGGCTTAGGGGTTTGGAGACTATCCAAACTCCGTCTGTTGAGAGTGCAACAGCACACTTGATCGACCTTGCACCTTACCTACATAAATCGATCTTAAACCACAACCACCACGTGTACCCCCGAAGGGGACCTCACCAATAACCGGTCACAGAGAGGATAGGCTCTCTGTGGGGCCACCGATTGCAGTGGTACCAGTCCTTTGGGCACTGGTTGGCCCTCGAAGAGGACCCGCGATTTTTATCACAGACCTTTTCTTCCAGATTTAGGCTCTAGGAACCCTAGCGTCTGGTGCCCCTATTTTCCCCGAGTGAACCGCGTCAAAGCATTTGCCATTCCTGCAGTGACAATTGGAACCCCCGGGGGGGCTAAAGTTAATACAATAATTTGATTAATTCTAATAAAAAAGTGCAAGTGTGTAAAATAAATAACATAACTCTCACCGCAACTACTTCACATTATCGCCAACAATATATGGTTGTGGCAGACAAATTATTATTATTTTAAAATATTTCAAATACTAGCTTTAAAGAGCGCTTTTACACCCCTAGTTTTCAGCGAGCTTGATATATCTTTAGACTCACAAGTGCACACGACCATATAGAGCTCGCTAGCCTGTAAAAGTTCCCCAGCAAATATATTCAATACTAGCTGTGCCTACGCACGTTGTGTGCGTCCCGACAATATTTTGTTCGAATTTTTTTTTGAAAATCAGCCACACCAAACTTTAAGACTTTATATAAACGTACCCATCCCTAGATAAAATTCTAAAAATTTTATAAAATTCTAAAAAATATTGTTAAGCTCTGTAAAAGTTGTTTAAAATGTTTTAATAACAATGTAGTTCCACAAAAAAAAATACAAATCAAATACAAATATTATTCAATTGGCTATTTGGCAGTAAGTAATTTATATTTTGTCATTTTTTTAAACAGCGCCATCTATTGGACAACATGTTAAAAATATCTCGCTTTCAATTCATTTTGTCGTTACTTTAAAGCAGCGCAACTTGTGGCAACCGTGTTTAAAATATACTGCTTTCAAAAATAAAAAATGCCTTAAAGTATGCAGTACCTTTAAATCGGCAAAAAAATCGATGTACCTTGACTACTTTTTTTCCACTTTCTCTTGGTAATGAGATATTTTTGCAAAAAAAAAAAGTATCCTATATTGGAATCAGGATGCTAAGTTACCACCTCACAAGGTTTTGTTAAAATACATCCAGTCACCAAAAAAGTGACGAAACATCGGGATGAAAAATGTAATAAATTTGTTTTATTTACATTAAGCAACATTAGGCCCAATTAGCTCATTATAACAAATAAAATAATAAAACATAGGATTGGCCAATAAACTAAAGATATACATCCAGTAGTTTTTCCGTGATGGAAACAGAACAAAGACAGACAGGAAATGAGTTACTATTTTATTATATTTATGTATAGATCATTAAGTCTATTTATTACAACGCAAACGGTTGTATTTTCTTCGATGATTGTAACAGTTAACAAAATATTAAAGCAGTGAGAAGCTGGTAAGGGAGAGATGTGCCTAATTATTGACCTAATACACCTATACTTTTACACAATCCTATATATTATTATGTGAAGAACATTGAATCAAAATGAAGAAGTAACTGAGAAAATTTATCGATGACATTTATGTAGATTTTCTCACTGCCGCAGACACATGCAAGCTAAAATGTTATGTTAAGGTAAAAGTGAAGCAGCTGATGGATCTAGAAATTAACAAAAAATAATATATATATATACAAAATGAAAATATGTTTAGTTATTAACAGGGGTATGCGATTGTCAGTGCACTGAAAAAATTATTACCAAAATATTTCCAAACAAATGGTTTTTTAAAATTTTTATTGATTTTCAAAAACTTTTTTGTTTGAATCGAATAATACTTTTGTTATATTTTTAATTTGCTGCTAACAGTGTTGCCGTAATAAAAATAATTGCTCAAACTAAATTTATTAATATGGAAATGTTGTTCTTCTGTAAAAATTAAATTTAACAAACTTTTAAATTTTGAATAGCCTCTAATTATATTTTAGTAGGGAAACTATGTCCTTTTATACAACCTTGTGAAATTAAAAATCAAAAAAGTATATACATTTTTTTTAATAAAATTTAAATTTGATATTTACATATAGTCAGAAAAATATTTTCGCACTGTTATTTAAATCGGTTTTATGCAAAACGTAGCACTAGTGTCGTAGGTATAACAAAGTTATTTTTAACAGCCAAATAAAAAAACTTATTAAGATTTAAACTAAAAATCATTTTGAAGTTTTCGAATAAGTGTTTTTGTTAAATATTTTATTGTTTGTGTTGGACTTCTTAAAGAGTTATCATTATATTTATAAATAACTAGCTGGGTCCGATCCGCGTTGCTGGTCCCAAATTTTTCTTTTATTTTGAACTGCCTCTCGAAGAAAATCAAAATCAGTGTTTTTAGTTATTTATAATAGAAAAAAATGTTTTATTCAAAAATTAAAATTGGAAATATATTTTTGTCACAAAAAGATGTTGGGTTTCAGTCGGTATCGGGCTAATTAACGCCACTGCACGCTGATTAAAGACCCAACGCCTTCAACGTAACACAGCATAGTGCAGTAGATCTTGAGTTACGGTGCAACAACACAAAAAAACTAAATTTTGCGCTATCTGTCGGACGAACTTCAAACAACACAGAAACACTCCTCAAGCTCCATATAGCATGTATAAAATTTGGTCAAATTCGGTGCAGTAGTTCTTGAGTTACTGCGCCATCTCTCGGACGAACTTCAAACTACACAGAAACACTCCCCACGCCCCATAGAATATGTATGTTGAGTTTGGTCAAAATAGGTCCAGTAGTTTTTTAGTTTAGCGATCACGAAGATGCACGTAATTTTTATATACATATATATAGATTTTCTCTATTCTTAAAATGTGGGTAAAACTTTCCTTATATTTTTAAATAATAAATTGGTTTATTATAAAATAGTGTAGGTTATTAGCATTATATTATTAAAATAATAGTTGAATTCCCAAAACATTTAATTTCAATGATTGCTATTATAGCATACACAGCAATACAAATACTATATAATTTGTAAGTGCCTATCTGTATATTAAAAGATAAGGAAGTAAACCTCAAATTAAGTCATCCATCAGAACACTATTTTAAGTTTTATTTAGTATTGCGGATATAGCAATACGAAGGCTGTGTAAATATCAAGTGTCTGACTATAATGATTCAAAGATAAGGCCATATACATAAAATAACATCACCTATCGGGACACTGTTTAGTTTCTAATTTGAAATATTTATACTTACGGTCATAATGGACTATGTGAAATTAGACCTAATTTCCAAGTTATATCAACTATAAAGACACTAATCTGTAAGATAATATTGTTATTAGTTTGTTATAATATGAAATTGGTGCTCTTTAGGCTTCAAAAGAAACGTAAAAATCATACATGATTTTCCCGATGCACAACCTTTAATTTTTAAAATTATGAACTTTTTTGAATGGAACTAATCTATAAGCATTACCTTTCAAATAAAAATCGGTTCAGAATTAAATGATTTATAGGAGTTAACTCAGACGATTTGATAACCTTCACCTTATATGAAGTCGGTTAATTACACGACAATTTTGCAGATATTATCCAAGAAATTTTATTTTGGCCCATTCAATAATAATTACTCATTCGCAAAAAACGGCAACACTTTCTGTCATGCATTGAAAAAATAACAAAAAAATTTTATATTGATTTTTTCAAGACTTCAAAACGGAAATTTATTTAAATAAAAAAATATTTAAAGCCCAAATATTGAAACCTTTAAAAGCTGCAGAGGAAAAGGTAAAAATGTACAAATTATTGAAGATATTGCTACATATTCATATATATTTTAATTTTTGATTTTTATTCACAGTTTTTCAGGTGGCTGTAATGGCCAATTTTATGTAAATATGTATGACATATGCTTTTGACCAGCAAACAATTCCCATACGAATAATTTAGATGAATCAAATACAAGGTTTTGCCCCAATTGTGCTCAAGAGGAAACGCTTTGTGCCTAAAATATATATGTAAGTAACTAGTCGCTAAAATTTGACCAAAATAAAAAGTAAAAGAGAGATACATTATTTTCACTGTTGCTCAAGATGTCAAATTCCATATATAGATAACATTTTTATTATATAGAATTTGATGTTTTAAGAAACAGCGAAATTGAATGAATTTGCCATTGCCATCCTGTAAAGTGATTCGTCTTGGCCTTTTTTTTAATATGGTAAAATTTACCCAGTAGTTATTTAAATTAGTCACAAAACTGTTACTATTAAACACAATTAGCGAAAATTGTTTTTGATTTAGCTTAATTATTTGTTTGAAAATTTTATGTTATTTCAGTAAATTTTTTCATTAGTTTCAGATAAATTATTTGTTTGAATTTTTTTTTTTTTAAATTTCAGTAAACTTTTTTTCTGATTCAGACAATATTTTTTTAAAATTTCTTTGTAATTTTCAGTAAACTTTTTTGTCTGATTCAGAAAAATGTTTTGTTTTAAATTTTTTTCTAAAGTCAATACATTTTTTTTTACCAAATATCACAATTATTTATTCGAAAAAATCGGGGAATGTTTTCAATAAACTAATTTTAAAATTAATTGTCTGAATTTAAAATTTTGTTTATAGGACCATATTCAAACAAAAAATGTTCTATTTATGCGAATTAATTGTTTGAATCTCAAAAATAATTTTTTCTGTGTGTCTCCATTCGTAATGACCATAATGTAGTTGTTTTATTTTTCGATGACATTTTCGAAAGAATAGATTTTAAGTCGGTTATGTTGCATCACAGGTCATGTTTTATCATTGCAGTTATGATTGGTTTGATAGAGTATATTATTGGTTGTAGCAGTACAAAAAATTCTGTTTTTACACGGTCTTTTTTACACGAATTTAATTTAACACGGTTTGAAAAAAAAATTTTTTTTTGATTTTTTCTGAACGATTTTATTTGATGTAGCATGATGCAAAAGCTTTTAGGCCTAAGTCTTTTTGTAAAATTTAAATTTTGCGACATATTTTCGTGTCACATATGTAGGAGATTTACTTTTTTTGTACATACTCGTACCTACAAGAAAAATACTTGTCAGATTAATTGAAATGTGTTAATATATTGTGAACTATCAATGCAATCAGACGTTTATCCAAATACAAACCAATATCCTGATGTAATTACTTTGGCACATAGAGTTAGGTTAGGTTAGGTTGGGAGGGTTTCGAAGACTTGGTATTCCATGGCATTGATGAACTGCTGGTTAATAAACTTGCTTCAAGAAGGTAGGTCTCCTTGCTTCACCAAATTCTTTATAAAAACTAATTTCTTATATACCTGCATCCTACTATTCTCAGATTTGCTGATTTCTCTGCATTCTGCATTTTCATCATAAAATTGGCTAGGTGAGATTTCCCGATTTTCTTCCTCAAATTGCAGATTTTATGAAATGACTGCGTTTATGTCACATTCATTTTTTTTGATCTTTATCAACTTTATTTCGTAGAATAAATATTGAAACTTTACCTTGGGCAATTTACTGAAATTCAAACATAATGTATCCCTGCTAATTTCATGGACTTTGAATCTAAGGCGTTGTAAACTAGTAGATCTATACCAACCGTCAGAGATTTATTTTGTATTAGTGGAAAATGTAGAAGATACAGCTAAAATAATCTAAAACAATTTAATTTAAGATATTTAAATAATTGACTCCGAATTTGCAGAGCTTAAATTACTTGATTTTTAAAAGTTGGTAAACCAAAATTACATTAGTTCCTTGCTAAGCTTTTGTAAAAATATTTGTGAAATTTATTGATTCAATGATTTTAGTTCTAAAATTGTTCGCTTTATAAGTTTGTTCTGCCACATTCGTTCTCTAATGTGGAACAAGTGTTTATCCAAGTTAAGAATTTTATATAGGAATTTTATATAGTAAATACTTTATCAAATAAAATAAAACAAATTTTTTTAATACTCTAATCGATGCACTAGATGCTAGTTTACCAGTCTGAGGGTTGCAGATTCGATTCGCACCAAAGACGCTAGCTGTTTTCTGCCAACAAGCAAGAAGTTTCGTTAAGTGGTTTCAAATACTGTATTTATGTTTCAAATAATGTATTTATGTAAATAATGTATTTATGTAAAGAATAAACATACATATGTTTTTCTATTGAATATTAATAAATGATTCTGAATATTTATTGTTTCATTTTATTTTACATAGTTTTGTAATTATATTTGTAAAAATTCATAAAAATAAATATTTATGTGTTTTGTTATTTTAACAGATTTTTTGTCGATTTCAAAAATTTTTTTTTCTCAACTTTTGAAGATTTCTTAGCTCAATTTTGAAGATTTTATAGATAGATTTTTTTTTAATTATCTGGCAACAGTGCTGCATTCTCTCATGTTGTCTTACAATTATAACATTCTCAAATTCGCTTATGAGAACAGCTTTTGAAAGACATGAGTTATATTTTACTGCTTACCAATACCCAATAATTTTTTGCTGGGAGCAATTAAATTTATTTTCCTGTATATAAATTTTATTTATCATTTTATTTTTTACATGCAAAATTTAATAGCCTATTCTTTTTGTTAATAAAAAAGCTGTTTTTAGTTCCGGAATTTGTCATACACCTAACACGCAGTCTTGACGAGCCATTGATTTGTTCCACCATTGAACAAATTCATGTGCGCACATCAAAACCTCTCGTGAAGACCGTCGTTGTCGATGTCATGTTTTTGTTCAAACATGTTTTGTTCAAATCAATATAAAAAACATATAAAATTAGCATTCAATCTAACGTTTTTCGCACATAAATATATTAGCAAAAAATACAAAATTCATATTTTTATTAAAAAGCAAAAGAATTATTTGTTTTAACATATAAAATTGCATGTAAAAAATATTCTGTTTTTACAAAATATTTTATACAACTATGTGCAGTTTAGGTGCTGTGGGGAATTTTTTTTAAAAACCAACACTTATACAATTTTGCCTACCAATACATTTTTAGACTTAGGTTTTTTGACAAGAGACTTAGGTTTTTGACGTTTCAGTTGACTATCTATGTGTTATCTATGAGTTAGACTTTTAAAGAACGCCATCTATTGATCCAGCGTGAAAATTCTATTTGCAGTACTATAAGCATTCAAACAACATTGACGACAAACAGAAAATTATGTTTAGTCGGAACATGCACATCGTACGCTTTCTCCACACAGAAAAAAGTTAACAAATTATTGTTCCTTATTCTGCCGACGCTTTGTTCATGTGCAAAGAAATCAATGGCTAGTAGTGTAATTTACATTACTTTTAACTTTAGAGTGCATATCTTTTTTTAATAATTACGCTTGTGCAAATATACATTATATAGGTGATTTAATAAAATAAACATCAATAGTTGTTCTTAAAAAATCCTTGTTTTTCACCAATTTTAATAGGTGGTGTATTTGCACATTTTCTTTAAAATAGTAGGGACCAATTACTCCTTTTAACCACGATACACATGAAAAAATTACTCGCTAAGGATGTATTTTTTTCTTCTTCTGAACAGAATTCTAAATTGCATGATTAGACGATTGATTACGTATCGCTTGAATCACGTAAGCACGTTTTTTTGTTGTGTGTTCCACCGTAACTAAACTTATAAGTAAAGCATATTTTAATGTTTGACAAATATTTGGCAGTGTCACTGTCACTGGCAGTATTACTGTCAAATTTATTTGGTCTCGTATGTTGTCTTAATATATGGAGATATTGCAAACAGTTGCAAGAGCTGTAAATGTTTTTATACTTTAAAGAAAAACTGTTGCATAATTTTAGGTGTTTTGTCTTTCATTAAATGTTTAAATTATAAAACAAAAATAATATGATGGAGATGGAAAAATTTGATTAGAACCAATATTAGAATTAACAACATCAAGACCTTGTTATATTTTATGATTTGAGCGCTTAAAATAGTGCTTGTGATTTACGTAATATGTAAAGCTACGAGATATTCTACCATCAAATTTTTTGACCATATAGTTTTGCATTAAAAAGTTATAAAAAAATAAAGTATTAACTTGACAAGCAGTTTGCTTTTATAGTATTTTGTCCCCAAGGCTGCAAACGGGACCTTTTTTAAGGCTGCGATGTCTGTCTATATCCCTTGAACCGTAGTAGATAATTTAAAATTTTACTGAGGCTGTGTTAATTTCGCCGTTACAAGGACAAATTTTTAATTAAAGAAAACAAAAATTAAAAAGCAAGGGGAATTTCTATTTCAAAAACTAATTGTTTAATAATATTTTCAATAAATCCTAAACATATGCTTCTAATAATTTTTAATAATATAAATTCATATTCAGAGTTGCCAGATAATATTAGAATAAAAACGTTAATTAGGCATGAGAAACCGTCAACGTTTTATACATTTTTTTAAATTGTTAACGGAATTTTACACTAAGATATTTTGATGGTGTTAAATATAAAACTGTGTTATGAAACCCTTTGTCTGCTCATCCGAGTCACAATTTTCCGTTTATTTTACTTTTTATTCAATTACTATAAATCCGATTTTTATTTTCAAAGTGTCATATAAAAAATCTGCATCAAACAGTACCTCTCCATTATCACTTGATGTTTGCCATCTTTTTTTAACCTTTTTTAATTAGTTTTTCAACAGTTAGTGTTAATATTTTTTCTCTTTTTTCCACTTAAAGTTTTATTATTGGCAAATAAAACGTTTTTAGAATAGTTGGTTTTTTACTAAAGGAACTTTTGTGTTTTCGTGGCAAGCAATTAGTGGCTTTAAAGTGTAGACAGAAAAGTTTTACAGTTGAAATAAAAATTATTACCTTTGAACTATAAAAGTAAGTAGTTGTTGAGGCAAAAGTAAAAATTTTATGCTAATATTTTTTTCTCTTTTTTTCCTAATGCTTAATAATTAATGAATGTCAAACTTTTGCCAGTGTTAGTGGTAAAAAGAAATTATAATTATTATGGTTATTGTGGTGTTAAATTCACAACTAGTTTGAAATAATGAATCTAAACTATATAAATGGTAGAAAATAATCTGCAGATAAGTATGGCAACTAAATTTAAATGTAATAGTTACAAAACATAATTAAAACAATATGAAATACACATTCTGTGTCTATCTATAAGGATTCAAAAATAAGGTCATATACATTAAATTACATTCTCTATGGGGACACCCTATAATTCCTAATTTTAAATTTCATATTTGCTGTTATAGCGGACATGGCAATACTCATACTTTCAGTCTATAATTGTTCAAAATGTAAGTCATTTTAAATAAACTCTTGGGACACCCTTTAAATACTAATTTTTTATTTACTTTTATTTATATTCTGTGTAATATTTAAATGTCTGTCTGTAATGGTTCAAAAGAGAACATCATATAAGTCATCACAACACCTATCGGGTCACCCTTTAGAATTTTTTATTTTATGACTGTTATTATAACACACGTAATAACACATATTCTATGCCTTTTTCAAGTGTCTGTCTAGTCAGATCAAATATGGTTATATGCTTATATAATTTAAAAGAAAAAGTCATAAAAAACGTTATCTAATGGGACACCCTTTTTTGGGTCTAGATTTGTATTATTTTTTGTTATTTTTAGCTAAGGTGATTCGGACTTTATGAAAGCTTGATATGTATACATTAAAATTAGGTATGTGGTATGGGACACCCTTTCAATTTTCCAAATAAAAAAATAATTCAAACGTGTTTCAAAAATGACGGAGTTCAAAAGACACAAATATAAAAAATATATAAATTAAAAATAAAAAAAATTATAAATTAAAAATATGGTTCTGATTAGTATCTCACTATACAGTAACAAAAAGCCAAATTAATATTTTTGATATACATGCATATGTATATACGTATAGTAAATCAATAACTCATTTCCTGTCTTTCTGTCTACGTTCCCATCACGTAATAATTCTTGCAAATAAACCGACTTCAAAACAGATAGAAGGGCAGCAATTTTAAACTAAAAATGTAAGAAGTAATCTGTAAGAATTAGATTTAAACAAAAAAAATATGCGCCAAAATTAGAGGAAAAAGAAGTAAATACTATGTGAATGTCAAGCCTCTCCCTATTACTGTTCAAAAATTAAGCTATTTTCACCAGCATCCGTCTTTTATGGGGAAACCATTCAAGCTTCTATGTATAACGGTTTCAAAGGTAAGGTCACATAGATCAAATAACATCTCCTGTTGGGACACCCTTTAATTTACAATTTTAAATTAAAGACCTGTTGTTATAAAGGACCTGGTCACAAAGATTCTTTGTAAATTTCAACTGTCTGTCTATTACGGTTCAAAAGTTTGGCCATATATATCAAATTACATAAAATATTGGGACACCCTTTACATTATAATTCCAAATATTTATACTTGTCATTATACCAGAGAAAATAGTGGACATTCTGCCTAATTTTCAAGTGTTTGTGTTATACGGTTCAAGAGATAGGGCCATATAGATCAAATTACATAATTTATGGGGACACCCTTTGATTTCTAAATTCAAATTGTATATTTGCTATAGTGGACTTTGGAATACAGGTTCCTTGAAAATTTCAGCTGTCTGTCTATAACAGTTAAAAAGTTTAGCCACAAACATAGAATTACATTAACAATTGGGACACCCTTTTATTTCCAAATTCAAATTTTATACTTTTGGTTATAGCTTACTTAGCAATACAGGCTCTTTGTAAATTTCAACGGTCTGTGTACAACTGTTCAAAAGTATGGCCATATACATCAAATTAAATGAACTATTAGAGCACCCTTTAATTTAAAATTTAGAATATTTATACATTTTATTATAACGGTCTAGAAATCGACATTCTGTAAAATTTTCAAGGTTTTGTCTATAACGGTTCAAAAGATAGGCATATATAGGTCAAATTACGGCACCTATGGGGACACCCTTTAAATTTTAAATTTATTTTTTTATTAATTTCTGCCGTTGGGAGCTATAGCGGCACGCAATTTTTTTAAATTTTAATTTGGTGCCCTTTACGGTTTTTAATACACTTAAAAAACATGTATGTTGTATGGGGACACCCTTTATTTTTTAATATAATGAACTGTTTTTAAAACGGGACCAACCTGAAAGCATAGCCTTTCAAATAAAGAAAAAAATTTTAAAATCGGTTCAGAAATGGCTGAGTTCTGCGGTTACATACATAAAAAAAGGAACATTCAGACGAATTGATAACCTCCTTCTTTTTTGAAGTCGGTTAAAAAGTATTGGATGGATGGCATTTTGTAAAGAGATACCTGATTCCATAATAGAATACTTTCTTCCGCAAAAATAGTTTATTTCCAAGAGAAAGTGTGGAAAAAGCAGTGAAATTACGATGATTTGAAAGTGAAAGTACGCCGATTTTGAAAGTACCAACTTAAAAGTGCTGCATACTTTAAGGCATATTTTATTTTTAAAAGCTGGACATTTTAAACACGGTTGCGCCACAGATGGCGCTGTTTTAAAATAATGACAAAATATGAATTACTTACTGCCAAATAGCCATTTGAATAAAATTTGTATCAGATTTATATTTTTACTTTGTGGAATTACATTGTTATTAAAATATTTTAAACACCTTTAACAGAGCTTTACAATAATTTTTAGAAATATACATAATTTTAAGAATTGTATCGAGGTATAGGTACAATTATATATTATGTAAATACGTAAGAGTTATAAAATTTGATGTGGAAAGCAAAATCGAACAAAATATTGTCAGGACAAACACAACGTGTGCGGGCACAACTAGGTTTTAATAAATTAATATAGAATGAGTATTTCTTTAAAAAAATTATAATTTATGCACCCTCTTAAACACGTTAATTTTATTTTCTTTTAATATGTCTTATTCAAAAATTTTTACTTACCCCTTTATGCACTGTCAACGTAATTTTTAATTTCCTTTATATGTCTTTAACAGCAAAAATTTATATGTAATCCAGTTGTCCGCAACTCCAAGCCAGCTGCTATATATTACCATTCATTAAAATTTTTTTTATACAAAAATTTTCAGTTCAATATCATACCATTAACAAATTCCTTAAAAATTTCTTTGAACTTTTCAACACGGTAGAGATTTAACACTGAATTTTTTTTTTCTTGCCCACACAACAGGAAAATGTACAAATTAATATTTTCGCATGAATTTCTCTTAATTTATTTTTAAATTTGTCGCATTAAGAAAAAAAAATTAATTAAAATTATTTGTCTTAAGTATTTCTGAATAAATTCCATTCCATTAAAAAAAAATTTTAAATAAAAAAAATTAAAAGTATTGAAAATCATCATTTATACGCCTACAGGTTGAGGCCAACTGCATTTAAATATTTTAACAGCAACATATTTTTTTTCTATAAATATTTCATAATAATTTAAACACCTGATAAACAAATTTATTAAAAGTGATTTTTTAACTGCTTGATCTTATTTTATTAAAAATATGTTAAATTAATTAAGAATATTTTTTTATTTCTACACATACAATTGTTAATTTAGCAACCAAAATGCAGCACAATCTATTTGAATTTTAAACGTTTTTTTTATCATTTTTTTTTATTTAAACTTGCACCTCTGTTTAAGACGTCATCGTTGTTTTATGGAAAAGGCAAATGTTGTTTGTTCTATAATTTAAAACTGAAATTAAAAACGTTAAGTAATACGAAACAACTGAGTATGTTGTGAAATTAAACTCTGCGTAAAATGTTTGAAAATTATTTGAAAATTTTAATGAGTGATTTTTTAGTCAGTTTTGAGTTAATTTTTTCCCAATATTTTCATTAACAAAAGATTGTAAAGTAGTAGTCTTTATAAGCTTTCCTTGTATTAATGCCAACATACAAACTTTTTAGCTAACTCGATGTACGATAGTATGTTTAGGTTCGAGACTTCGCTATTGAAAATCAGTAAAAACCATTTTGAAAAAAATCCCCTTAACGCCCTTTTCTTTTTGTCAATAAATAATAATAATTGGATAAAAATAATAAAACCATAAGCAAAAGAAGAAAAAGAAAGAAAGAAATTGTAATAATAAAATCAAAATATTCGAGTATTCTTAATAATCGGTTAAACGTTTGTTTTTAAATTTTTATTGCTCATAATAAAAAAATTGTAAATTATAACGCAGTAAAAAAAATAATTATCGAATAAAACTACTCCATTTATCTTAAGAACCGGTTAACAGATTTTTTAAATTTTAAATGTTTATAAGAAAAAAATTTTATTTATCGACTAAAAACACTAGATTAATCTTAATAATCGGGTAACAGCTTTTTTAATTTTAATTGTTCATAATAAATAAAATTGTAAATTATAATTTTATTATCAAGAAAAGTAGTAAAAATGAAAAATTACAGTTATCGACTAAAAATACTCGATTAGTTTTAATAATCGCTTAACCGATTTTTTAAATTTTAATTGTGAAAGAAAATATATTTTTTTTAATTATAAAAATTTTAAATCCGAATTACTATTTTTTACCTATATTATTGATAGTAAAAAATTTGAACATTAAAATTTTATTGTTATCTACAAAAGAAGTATAAAAAAAGTTATAATCCAATCAAATTGTGTAATCGAATAAAAATATTCGGTTAACCAATTTTTTAGTTTTAATTTAAAAGCAAATATAATTTTTTTATTATTATAAAAATGAAAAAGAAAAAATTTGTATAATCGAATTAAAATATTCGATTATTCTTAATAATCTATTAAGCAATTTATTTGTTATTTTAATAAATGATTACAAAAAATGATATTTGTCAAATGTCAATCATTATCAACAAAAAGGGGAAAAATTATAATAATGAAATAAAAATATTTGATTATAATTAATCTGATTAACTATTTTTTATTTAAATTGTTGATAATAAAAAGATTTGAATATTAAAATTTTATTGTTATCTACACAAAAGAAGTAAAAAAGAATAAATTGTAATAACCACATTGTAGAATCCAATAAAAAAAATATTCGATTAATCTTAATAATCGGTTAATCAATTTTTTTCTTAATTTTAATTTTAAAAGCAAATATAATTTTTTTATTATTATAAAAATTAAAAAGGGAAAAATTTGTATACTGGAATAAAAATATTCGATTATTCTTAATAATCTCTTAAGGAATTTATTTGTTATTTGAATAATTGATTACAAAAAAATTTTAATATTAAAACTTTAATATTTTCAAAAAAGAGAAAAAAAATAATATAATTAAATTAAAATATTCGATTATTATTAACCCGATGAACTATTTTTTATTTAAATAATTGATACCAAAAAGATTTGAGTAATAATTATTTTTATCTACAAAAGAAGTTAAAAGGAAAAAATTATAATAATCAAATAAAAATATTCGATTATTCTTTAAAATTAGTTAATCGATATTTTTAAGTTTAAAAACTTTATAGAAAAATTATTAAATTATATATTAAAAACTTCTTTTTATAGAAAAACTAAAAAAAGTTTATAAAAAATTGTATAATCGAATAAAAATATTTGATTATTTTTAATAATTAATTAGAGAATTTATTTGTTATTTTAATTGTTGATTACAAAAAAATTTAGAATATTAAATATTATTATTATCAACAAAAGAGAAAAAATAATAACAATTAAATAAAAATATTCGATTAATCTTAATCCGATTAACTATTGTTTTATTTAAATTGTTGATAATAAAAAATTCTAAGTATTAAAATTTTATCATTTAAAAACAAAAGAAGTAAAAAAGTAATAATAATTAATTAAAAATAATCGATTATTCTTAATAATCGTTTAACCAATCTTTTTAAATTTTAAGTATAGATAATACAAAACTTTAAATATTAAGTTTTTATTATAAATAAAAAATAAAAGCGAAAAAACAGTTTATAATCGATTAAATATATTCGATTATTCTCTAATATTTTATTCGGTTAACCGATTTTTTTTAATTTTAACTTTTTATTTAAATAATTTAAAACGGAGTGAAAACTACATTGACGTTGGAAAAGTAATTCGATTATTCGCCAAAAATACCAACACAAAAATCTGATATCAAGAAAAAACTGAATGAACAAATTATTTTAAACTTAATAATAAATATTTGTTTATTATCGAGCAATTTTCTTAGGTTAGAAAATAGAAAATATTCACATGCTGCCTTAATCTGGAAAATATAGTAGCCGAACTTATGAATTTTGGCTGGAAAAGTTTTCTCTGTTAAGGTCTTGGTTAAAATGATAAAATCATCAAAAATATATTATATTGGGTAAAAGCATCATCTGTATTGAATTGTCATCATTGTAGTTTATTTCATTGTTGTAATTTTTTATTTAAAGGCTTTAAAAAAACATTTAGGATTTTTATATATTTTATCCAAAACTATTAAAAATTGTCACTCACAATCTTATAAACATATCAGCACTACTACTAACTCATTGAGAAAAACTCATTTACTCATTCATTAATTTCTATGTTTCTTCACAGCTTAAGGAGTCAACAAAAATTGCTGTTTGAAATTGAAACAATTTTTCGTTAGTGATTTGTTTTTTAATTGATACGCACCATTTCCAAAAAAAAAGATCTTTTAGCAATAAAAGAAAAATATGTTCACATGTTTATTAAATTTTTACTATTTATGATAAAGTAATTAGTTTTTAGCTAAGGTAGATATATACAATCTACAATCTCTACTAAAGAGATTTAAAAAAAAACTAATAAATCCAATAAATTTTCTGGTCCAAACTAAATTTTCTTATACAAAATTTTCTAAATTACAAAACTGAGATATTAGAATACGAGAATTATTCTTCTTTAATTCAGATATCTAATATTTTAGATGTTATTTTAATTGTTAGTTTTAATAAAATTTGTATAGGAAAAAAAATATTTAAATAAAAAAAGTAAAATATTATTGAAACTATTAATTTAAATAAAATCTGAATTGTATAATTAACAAAATTTTTTCTAAGCAAATATTTATTACAATCAAAAATTTGTTTAAACAAGAATATAAAACTAAAAAAAAACATAAAACAATTTGTGATTAAAAGTTTTTTTTTTTAAATATTTTATTTCAAATTTATAAAAAACGAATGAAACAGCTAAATTTTAAAATTAAATTGAAATTATTTTCAATTAATTTTTTATTTATTTATTTTTTTTTAATTTAAAATGAAAAAAAATATTTGCAGCAAATTTTTAAATTAAATTGAAATTATTTACAATTAATTTTGTGTTTAATTTTTTTTTTTAATTTTTAGGAAACGGTGTACTATATTTTTTGTTTAAAAAAATGCCGAAAAGTAAACGACCTTTACCACCATATTAAAACACACTGTACTTGTTGTTGTTTTCATAATTTTGCTTTTGTTTCTCTTTTTATCATGACAACAAATAGACACAATTTTTGTTTTTTTTTACTTGCTGCCACATGCAACAATATATTTCTCATATGATTTTTTGCCGCTGCAACTGTTGTTGTTTAAATCACCGGTTTTACAAAACAATAATTTTTTTTTTTTGCAATTCACTGTTGTTTTCAATCAAACAATTTTTTTAGCCACTTTTAATATTTTCGATTGCTTTTATCCGTTTTTAACAACCGTTCACTTTGAACGCACAATTTTAACTGAAAGTACGCATTGTTGAAATATTTTCAGTTAAAATGTTTAGCCTGTGATTTTACAGATGTTGGCTCAAAAAAAAAAAACCAATCAGTTGCCCATAATGAAACATGTTGCTAGCAGCATGCTTACACAACATGCGTAGATGTTGATAAGTTGTTGTGGTCGTATCATAGTATTACAAGTACATATCAATGTTTTTAAAATGTAAACATTTGAAACACATATTATATTCATGTACTGTTTGTCCGGAATTAGTTAGTATAATAATCCTTGACGCACTTGAGCCTACCTAAGAAGAAATCATGTATGTATGTTAATAAATAGTTCAACTAATAAAACTTATGGGTAAAATCTCTTATATCAAATTTAGGAAATCCTGTTTGAATTTTCAAACATAATAAGCCATTTCCATATTAAAAGAAGTTTAATTTTCCAAAAATATTTGTTTAATCTTATGTCAAAATTTTTTTTAATTCATATTTAACTAGTGCGCTTCGCTACCTTCAAAAACTAAAAAATAAACTCTTGCATGGCCAAGCTTTTACCAAAGACCGCACGTTTTTCTTCGAGAAGCTGATGTTAAATTTTAATGGGTGCCTCGTTAGGCTAGTAGGTAGTGTGCTAATCTATCATTCTGTGGGAGGTGGGTTCAATTAATGCCAAAGTCTCTATATTATACACTACATCGCGTGCAGGGAGGTCCTCGTTACTATACACGATAATTTAAGTTAAAATATACATAAATTGTTTTAAATGTATTGTAATATTTAATAAATAAAAAACAAGTAAGAGACTGTATTCGACCGTGCCGAATCTTTTATACCCTTCACTACGGTGATTTTATTTTTACTGATTGAGTTACAAAATTTATTTAAATAAAAAACAAACGCGTTAAAAATAAAAACTGCGATTTTTTTCCACTAATCATCAAAATTTCGAAAACTGTACTATGTAAAGATTTCATAAAAAAATTATAATTTTTTTTTTAATTTTATAGAAATTTTTGTTTAAAAATTTTATAGAATTTTTTTTTGTAAAAATTTAAAAATAAATTATTTTTCTATAAACTTTATAGAAATTTTTTGTTATAAAAATTTTATAGAATTTGTTTTGTAAGAATTTTATAGAAATTTTTTGGAAAAATTTTATAGAAATTTTTTGGAAAATTTTTTAGATTTTTTTTGGACAACTCTTATTGAAAATTTCTAACTAAAAATTTTATTCAAAATTTTTCACTTAATTGTGCAAAATTTCAAGATTTTACCTATTTTCGTTCTCTAGGTACACGAGAATTTTTCGATTTATATGGGAGGTACCACGCCAACTGTTCCAATCCGTAATTTTTTCTCTAGACCATGTCATTAATAAGAGGGATATTTTCGCACAGTTTAAAGATTCCATTATTATCGTTCTCTAGAAACACTATAATAATGTTTTACTCTGTATGGGAGGTACCACGCCTACCATTCCAATCTAACATATTTTTCCCTATATTCTGAACATTAGTGTGAGGGTTACTTTTGCATATTTTCAAGATTCTACTATTATAGCTCTATTGGTACACGATAATAATAATTAATAACAATTTTTCACTTTGTATGGCAGATACCACGCCCACTGTTCCAATCCATCCAATCTTTTACTTTACTATACAATTTGTTAAGGCAATTATTTGCTTACAATTTAATGATTAATTTTTTTATTGATTAATATTTTTATTGTATGGGAAGATCCACGCCCACTTGATATTTAAAAAGAACTTTATACTTTATTATATACTAGCTAAGCGGTGGTAAAGCATAGCTAGTGACAAACTGAGAAAATTGTTCGAAAATTGATCTTCTGGTATATGCAGTTTTTCGACAAAACAACATACAAATTTTATGCTTATGTATGTAAGCATATAGAAGATAGAAATTTTTTTTATTTAAATGAACAATTAATTTTGTCTCATTTATTTTTAATTTATGACAGCGAAAATATTTTTTTCTTAGAAATGGTTTTGTATTTCATATTTAAAAATGTTAATACATATTTTCTTTTCTTCACATCAAATGCCAAAAACATCTAAAATACATTTAGCAATTAACCCAAAATATTTATGGCCAACTGTCAAATCGTGAGACAAATATGATAAAAATTCATTCATAAATAGTCTTTTAAAAATGTTTCAAAAAGCTTAAAATACAGACACAAATATTTAAATGTCAACTTTTGATTTTCAATTAGACGCTTATTAGTTAAATGAATTGCTAGAAATGTTTCTTTTTTAAAAATCAAAAACAAAATACTCACGATAAATTTTAAAAGAAAATTGACGGTAAACACTTTTATATCTGCTATAGTTTGGATATTGACCACAATCTTTCAAAACTAAAATACGCACGTTTATATAAAGACGATTATTTTGATCACATCCCAGATACTCGGCTACACGACCACCGTCGCTGCTGTAGTTAACTTGGAATAATTTATATTTTCTAATGCAACAAAGAACAGATCTAGTGCTGCCAATATAATGAGAATGAGAGAATAGAAATATTTTATTTTATTTAGTTGAAATAAATATATCATAAATAAATACATTAACAATCAAGATTTTTTGAACTAATGAGTTGATTTGTTTTTACGTTTTTAACGTAAAAATATACTTAATTTTATATATTAAACAATTTTTATAGTTTTTGACCTTTTTTATAATTTTTTAATTCTATAATTATAAAATTATATTTTAAATAACTAAATTTATTTCTATGAAAGCAAAGTATTTAACAAAATAATAATTTTTACCATTGGAGCTAACTTCAATATTTGGTCAAGTTAGATCCAGGGCCGCTCCAAGGTTAGTATGCGCCCGGGGCGAGATTGTGATCTGGCCCCCTACACAATTTGAATAAATATATATTTCTCAATTAATTTTTTTATTTTATACTTATATTTGCAAAATTTAAAAAACTATAGGAGATATAATTTTTTTTTAATTATATTTCCATTCAGGGGACCTTCTTTAAAAGCACTTCAGTCGTTGCCTCCTCTTGTCTTACTAATAAAGTCTTAATGCTCCAGAAAATGTTTATGGTATGGTAATTGGTAATTTCAAATATAATATTATTGTTTTCGTATTTTACTTTTTTGTGGGCAATGAAAGAACCAATACAAATTTTTCAATATCTAGCCGGTACATTTGAAAAACGGTGTTTACATATGGCAACCATTGAGCCACTAGGGAAGCATACATAGGTGCTCTTCTACGACTTATTGTTTTTTGTTTAAATAATCATTGATTACATTCAAATTTTTCGTCAAATATTCAATATTCGTGCTCCCTTACACAAGTTTGCGCCCACTTCACCGAGGCGCCCGGGGCGATTGCCGCGGTCGCCCTGTCCTTGGGGCGGCACTGGTTATGTGCTATAACGAGGTTATGAGTAGAATCAGCCAGCAGTTATAATTAATTCTAAGCAACAACCTAAAAAACTGATACATTTTGACATAAAATCCATCGTGATCTCTATTATACCTTGCTTAAACTTTTTTCAATTTTAATTAATCTCCACTTATCTATTTTCATGAGGTGTACTGCACGCTAGCATATTGTCTATATAATTTGTATGAAAAGCACTAAATTTTTACTCATTACAATTCATATTTACTAGCGAAGCCAATCGCTTGCAATATGGAATTAGTACAATAGGTTTTTTCTTTCTTTTTTCTTTATTTTCCAACTTACAGTTCAACTGCATTCTTTATCTCTTTTCTGTTAGTGATTGCAGTAACAATAACACCGAACAGTTCGTATGTGGAATAAACTCCCTGCATAGATCTTTCCTGTCAAAGTATACAAACACTACTCCCTACATCCTCCTTCCCACTATCTAAGTTTCTAGTACGGACAGAAATCCCCGCCATAAGTAGGGGTCATACCCTGAGTGCTGATCCCACTAGAAAAAAAACGACCGATGTGCGGTCTTAAGTGAAGCCATTTAATCCTTCATCATTATGGCTGTCTATATATCATTCCCTCTTACATTTTGCCAATAGTTACTGGCAGATTTCAAGACTTAACAGACGTTATATTGCTTATTTTTGGGTAATTTTCTGTTTCTTTTTTTTTTTTTTTTGAACTTAATAGACTTAAATTATCATCGCAGGAAAGCGGCTGTTTTCTTGTGACGACTATGAAAGTGTTGCTCAAATTTTATACAATCGTCTTTCCCAAGTCAACTTGAAAAATTTGAATCGATTGGTTTAGTGAACAATCAGTCCGCATACCCACATAAAGAAAACTCAATTTATATTGAAAAAAGTACAGCTGGATTCTAAAATGTGTGATCGCACACAGAGAAAAGGAGGGAGTGGGGTAAAATTTACTGGAGGATCAAATAGAACCCCACCGAAGCCGAATTCAAGTCGAAAATTTTATTTTTCTGTGTGTAAGTTGATTACACGGAAATTGTTTTAAAAATTAAATTTTTTTTTAAGTGAACCCTATTAAAGGGTTAATCAATTTGTTTATAATTGTGAGAAAATTTAGTGCGAAATTGAATAAAATTAGTCCACTTAGTATTTCTGAGGTCGAAAATTTTAAATTGGTTGTCACCGGTAAAATTAAAGACACATTAAAAAAGATAAACTTTAATTTGTAAATTTTGTTTACCACTAGTTTTCCAAAAGGACCTTTTGAAATTACAACTGAAAGGACCTCAACCCGTGCAATAACTTTACAGAAATAAATCTTTTGTAAATATATATACATAAAGCTGCCTCTATACTGGACATATGCTGTCTACAAATTGCTCCATTTCTGCCGATTTCTAGCTAATTAACTTAGATCTGCAATGATATTGTAGGATCTTCCAAGACTATACGACATTGAGTTTACTTTTGTCAATGTTCCCCTTCTTTAAGTGTTTTACGGTCGTGTTATTTTCCTACTTGCGGGTTGTACACTAAGGCGCGACTACATACTTCTTCTGGCGAATTACGAAAGGTGTGGCCAATCCCACCGAATTTTTTTCTAAGGATTTCATTATTCATGTTTCCAAGCCCTGCTTTTAGCCATAGTTATTAATTGGAGATTCTGCGAGACCAAAAAATTCGAAAAATTCTGCGTACACATCGGTTAACGAAGGTTCGTAACTTTCTCTGTATATTATCAGCGACAAACCATGCCGTTCAGTAGAACAGAGAGAACGCAGGCTTTTAAGATTTTAATTTTTGTTTTGACTCTGTTCGAGGTCCACACAGTATGCAGTTGTATATAAATGGGTTTTTCTGATTCGGCTCACAATGTTTCTTTTGACACCACCGTCTTCGAATATGTAGCTTCCGAGATACGTGAATTCCTCTTCCTATCCAGCGCTATTTCATTTCCTTTGTTTTAGACGTGTTAATTAAGTTTTTAATTAAGTTTTTGTTGCATGTCACATGTGAAAGTTTGCATTTATCATTGGTAGTGATTCCAACCGTTGATTTGGAACTAGTGGGTCCCATAAAATGCCTCTCGGTTTTTCGAAGTAGGTCCGGGCTACCACATGGATCATAACAACGAATAGAAGTGGTGACAATAGGCAGCCTTGCCTAACCTAAGACTATTTTAAAAGGTTCAGACATTCTTCCCTCGTGCATCACTGTACATTCTAAATTGTCGTAGCTACTGTCCCATAATCTTCTGTGGCACCCCCTTCTTTTTAGTTCTGCCCCAACTATATTCTCGATGTGTGGAGTCAAATATTTTTCGTAGGGGACAACAAGAATATATAAATAGAAGCTCATTTAAATATTCAATTATCATCCTTAAAGTGTTGATTTAATCCACACAGGAGTGTCCACTTCTAAAACCGGCTTTTTCCGGGTGCAGTTTTCCGTCTACTTACTAGACGATTCGTTCTAGAATTATTCTTATGAAGATTTAGTTGTTGCAATGTTTTGTGTCTCCTTTCAAGAGTTTTATAATAATGCCCTTTAACCAGTCTTTTGGAAAAATTGCAGTATCCCATACCTGTTGGAAGAGTGGCTATAACATATTTCCAAAAAATACCGGGTCACATTTTGGAACTTCAGCTGTGATGTTATCAACTTCCGCAGCTTTTCCATTTTTTTAAGGATTTAATGGCTTCAATAATTTCTTGAATCGATGCTGGTCGGGTTCCTAAAGGTAGGCTTAGCGCGGCATTGTTGTTTGTTACAACGGAGAATACATCTGCACAACATGACATTAGTAATCATTTTATTTTTATTTGATTTACTTTTAATTATCTGTGTCTATGTATACTTTTTTCTAACATAAATACACAATTTTATGTTTGAATCTTTTATTATTTTAAAGTTTTTTCGTGTGTGAATTTTTAATTTTCTTAATGCAGGGACGTTGACAGTTTTATGGTCATCACGTGTGCGAGTAGACAAATAAAAAATATGTTTATTTCGCTTAAATGTAAATAAAAATTTGGCTTATTTAAAATTACATATTCGAGGTCAGTCGTGGAATTACGATACCTGAGGAAAGACAACGGTTCATTCCCACATAAACCACCAATAGGTTGTCGGTAGTTTAGATAGTCTTGTCTACGTTTAACAATATGCTTTTGTTGACATGTTAATTTTATGACAGACTGACCCTTTCTCAAAAATTAGCTTGCTGTTAGTAATCGTTTGAAGGCTACGGCTACATCTAGCGCCTACACCTGTAATAATGTAAAAAAGGAAAAAAAATTAAATTGTTTTAGTTTTATGTGTTGGCAAGGAAATTCTTAAACCATCCTCTTATGTGTATTATTTTAATTAGTATATTTTCTAACAAAGTTAATAGGTTTTTTTAACTTAATTTTTATTTTTTTTTTCTCAAAAACATAAATTCATGAAAAAAGTCTTTTTCGAATGTCATGAGAGTTCGTTCATGTTGTAGGTGCTGTGTGTGTGTTTTTATAAATAATTTTGAAATTTTTATTTTATTATTATGCCTCACATGTTCATTATCATTAACACTATTGATAAGTCAACGTTTATAGTTAAATAAGCAAATGAATAATAATTATATTTATTTTTTTTTTTTATATATTTTGCAGGCAGTACGAAATGCTTTAAATTTTAATTTACCATTTAAACCTTTGGCCATAATTTATAATTATGTGCCAGGTCTTTTTGTTTTTCGTTCATACACAAATGCAAGTTTTTGTTTTTGCTCAAACAAAAACAAAAACAGCAACTGTATTCAAGCAAACAATTGACCATAAAAATTATAAATTATTATGTTAAATTACGTTTTAATGGTTAATGTGCATAAATACTCGTATATATTGCTATTTGCTGAAAAATAAATTCACACACAAAAATTTTCTTTATATATGCTCAACTCTTTCGAGGATTGAAAATAAAAAATATAATTTAAATAGCAATTGTTTTAAAGGGAGCTCATAAAATTGTGCATAATATGTTATAAAGTACGAACCCGCAAAGAGCTATTGGGACATTTAAAATGTTCAACAAGCAAATAAATATAATAAGTGTAAAAGTGGCTTAAAATGAGGTATACTCACAGTTTGCTATAAAATAAGGCTATGGAACGGCCAATCTTAAGAATACGAGAAAATGACATTAGTCCAATTCTCGAATATATTGCTAAAATTATAGTAACTTCCTGGTGATTTTTTTGTTCATTTATAGCTACCCCCGGGGGTTCCAACTGTCAATGCAGGAAATTGCAAATAGGGGCACCAGACCCACTCCCACGGTTATTGGTGAAGTCTCCTTCGAGGGTACACGTGGTGGCTGTGGTTTCAGATCGATGTATGCAGGGTGGATACATTGTTGATCAAAATGTGCTGTTGCATTCTGAACAGAAGGAGTTGGGTGGGCTCCAACCCTTAGGCAAGAGGTTACAACATGGGTCCATGGCATGCCATTTTCTAAGAATTGCTAATCACTGTGACTGTGCGACACACCTGAATTGCGTATATCGTGCCCCTTACACAGAGCACGTTATCGTAGGGTGCGCCGTTACTACTCAGTGGGGGCGCTATTCTACGTCTTAATTTCACTCGGTGTTTGGAGCACCGTGGGATTAAGCATCTGTTCATATATAGGAACCACACGCATTCACTTATTAAAAGCTTTTAATAGCCAAATGTTAAATTTAATTGTTATTATTTTATTTTCAGTTATTAAACGTTACAAAACAAATACAAATTATATTAATTTACCCAACATAGTAACGAAGACCTTCACTTTGGGTGTTTCCGCCCAAAGACAGCACCCCAAAGACAGCAAGAAAGCGATAAGTTTTTAATCAGATGATTAGGATAGAAATTCTGATCATCGAAGCAAAGTGTACACGAACGAACGATCACAATTAAATTTTACTTCTATTAAAAAAAGTAGGTCAACTTTATAGTAGTTATGTGTGCTTATGTTGGAAGCAGTACAAGCAACCTATTTGATTTTCGTTTTTGAAATGTAAACGAAGCACCACGTATAGTGTAAAAGTTTCAAAATATGTAAATAGAAAAATTTTCTCCATACTGGCGACTATAAGCAATCAGAAAATGTACACTACTTCTTTATGCGGTCAACAAGTTTTCTATATTTAAGAATTCACTCGGCCTGTTCACTAGTTATAGAGGCTAAATAATTTCCAAATCAGCATGGTTTGTGAAAGTGAAAGATTGATAATTCCATTTGTAATTTTAATAATATTCTAGATCTTCAGGGAAGTCGAATTAATTATGTCCGTCTTTGGATTGAAAAGTCGTTTCTGAAAATCTCAATCTATCTCTGAATATACCAATATATCAGCTATAGAAATTATTTATCTTGCAAATCGTGTTCGGATTGAAATCAACTTTGCCAGGCACCAGTAGAGATACAGAAAATTTAAGCCCATCAATCTGCCAGGCATAGTTACAAAAATAATGCAATTCAGCAACATCAGACCATTCCATTCGAGGCTGCGGGCAAAAAACGCATGGAGTGCATCCATATCTCGGGGGATCAATAACACCGAGGGTGTTTTTTTTAGGTTGGTAGCGCTTTTCTGCTTTGATTTGTATGAAAGGCCTTTATACAAAGCAATATACATAGGGGTAGGCGATAGACCCACATGGTGCCCACTGAGAACCAGGAGCAGTCAATAGGCACTACATCATTTAGCCTGACCATTCTAACCCAATATAGATTGCAGGAAAAACAAAAAATTGTTGATAAAATTTTTACGGAAAAATAACGTTAAAATTTTTATACAAGATTTTCGATAAAACTTTAAAAAAAAAAATTTTATAAAATTTTTTGATCAAAATTTAACAAAAATATATTCGATAAAATTTTTACAAAAAATTTTGATAGAATTATCGATAAAATTTTACCAAAAAATTTTCGATAAAATTTTTGCAAACCATTTTGTAGAAATTTTTACAAAAAAATTTGTATAAAATTTTAATAAGAAATTTTCGATAAAATTTTTACAAAGAAATTTCGATAAAGATTTTAGAAAGAAATTTCGATAAAGTTTTTAGAAAGAAATTTCGATAAAATTTTTACAAAAAGTTATCGATAAAATTTAAAGAAAAAATTTGCTGTAATATTTTTACAAAAAATTTACTGTCATATTTTTTACAAAAAAGTTGCTATAAAATTTTTACAAAAATTTTGCCTTCAAATTTTAACATAAAATTTTCTATCAAATTTTTACAAAAAACATACAAAATTTTTACAAAATAAATTTGATAACAATCACCTACTGGAGATGTTTTACTAGCATATGCTGACGACATGCTAATAGCAGCAAGTGGACCGAGAGCGCGTTCTCTGAACCAGAGAATGAATACATACCTTAATGTTCTACACGAATACTTTACAAAATGGGGCCTGAGGCTTAATATTGATAAGACTGACGGCATTGTTATTGAAGGCAAGCGGGGTGGTCTCTATCGCAACCTTAGGGGTTATATCCCTAATTTGTATATGGGTAGGGAACCCATAAAGATAACAGATAGGATGAAATATCTAGGTGTCGTATTCCAGGAAAATTTTGAATTCTATAGGCATATGGATTTTATACTAGAAAGAGTGAAAAAGATATATTATATGTATTACAGAGTGCTTCGTCTACGAGCAGGACTCAGCACTAGAGTTAGGCTGCTTTTGTATCGGTAAATAATTAGACCTCTAATATCCTACGCATTTCCAGTTTGGTTTGGGATATCCTCTCATCAAATGGGGAGGTTTAGGATATGGGAGAGAAGGATTTTGTCGTCTTGTCTTGTTCTGTTCCCTAGAATGTGTCCTGACAGAATTTTTCGACGACCTTCTTGTAGGAGCATATATAGTGCTATTGACTTCGGGAGAATTGACGCTTTTTTGATTGGGTCAGCCATTAAATTTCTAGAGCGAGCATCAACCTTAGACAATAGCATTGTGTCAGAATGTTTTCAAAGACCTAACGAGCTACAGACTATACGGGAATATAGATATTATTTTCCCGTAAATCTTTTACTAATGAGGGATGGGGGCCTTCTATATAGGGATGACGACCTCTTATTTTATCATAGAAGGGTAAACACCCTTGATATTAACAATTTAGTGTACAACACAGAGCATTAGAATTTAATTCAATTAGCTTTAAAATATTGAATATTTAAGTTTGTTTTATGTCTTGTTTTATTTGTGTTTTTAGTTTTAAGTATTATTTAGTTTGTAATTTTTCATTTAGCTTGTAGGATCTATAAGAGCTTGACTGTTTTATCTCCTTTTTTCAGACAATTGAAAAAATGTATTTAAAATATGTAATAAATGTACACGGCCTAGCTGTAATTTAAACTTAACCAAACGTAATTAAGATTTAGATACGTACTCAGTACGCTATTGAATATAGAATAAGAGATGTAGTTTAAGAAACAATGTAAAATGACTATTTGGATTCAATAAAAATTACTAATTTGATAACAATTCAATACAATTTTTATCAAACATTTTCAATAAAATTAAAAAAAAATTCTATATCTTCAACTATTAATCTTACATATTTATAATAAAATTGTTACTTTTTTCCTGTCTTTGTTGTCTGTCTTTCTGTCTGTGTTCACAACACGTAAAAACTAATACATGGATTTAAATAAAATTTTTTGTATCTCGTTTTAAATATAGGCTACTTTCTTTCCGCAGAAATATCTTACTTCCAAGAAAAAGTAGTGAAAGTACGCAATTTTACATATATGTATAAAACTTTTATTTTTGAAAGCGGGATATTTTAAAGATACTGCATACTTTAAGGAGCCTTTTATTTTTTAAACCGGGATATTTAGGGATGAGTCTCTTCATAGTATAAATTAAAGTATAAGTAAATACATGTAGCATAACTAAAGCACTAAAAAATAACGGTCTTTGGTGTGGATTAATTTTTTCAAAGCAAAATCGAACAAAATATTGTAAGGAAGCTGACGAAGTGGCGGACAGAGCTAGTATTATATATGTAATAATGAAGTTGAAAATCATAAAAGTTAAAACCGAAGGGAATCTTTAACATTACTATGGTGAAGGGTATATAAGATTCGGCATGGCCGAATAAAGCAAACTTACTTGTAAATATTATAATTGTAAAAATGTAGCTAAAAAGAACCGAAGAAGAAAAACCGAAAATACACAAAAATAATTCTTGCAAAAAAAAAACCGACTACAAAACAAATATATGTGCATCAATTCTAAAATAAAAATTTAAAGGGAAGTAATCTGTAAGAAATAGTACTCAATCAAATAATTTAATACTTATTACTCTAACGGACATAGTAATATATGTACGTTCTGTACATTCAAATGTCTATCCATAACGGTTTAGCAGATAAAGCCATATACGACAAATTACGTCAGGTATGAGGACACCTTTTATTTTTTTACACTTATTATTACTGACACAGCAATCAAAAGTAACGGTTCCAAATATATGGCAATATAGGTTAAACAATATCACCTAGGGGACACCCTTTAATGTACAATTTTAAATTAAACACTTATTTAGGACAGATTCTTTGTAAATTTCACATGTCTGTCTAAAACGGTTCAAAAGTTTGGCCATATGCATCAATTTACATTAACTATTGAGACACCCTTTAAAATTTTAAATATTTATAAATGATATTATACGGGACATAGTAGTGGAGATTCTGTCTAAATTTCAAGTGTTTGTCTATAACGGTTTAAAAGATAGGGCTAGATAGGTACAATTATATCAATTATGGGGACATCCCTTAGATTCCAAATTTAAATTATATACTTGATGTTATAAAGGAATTAGATATTCAGGTTCTTTGTAAATTTCAACCGTCTCTCTGTTGCTGTTCAAAAGTTTTGCAATATACATCAAATTACATCAACTATTGGGACACCCTTTAACTTCTAATCATAAATATTTAATTTCTGATTATAAATATTGGACATTCTGTCCAATTTTCAAGTGATTGTCTACAATGGTTCAAATGGTTCATATATTAAAATTGACGTCACATATGGGGACACCCTTTAATTTTTAAGTTTATTTTTTTTTTATTAATTTCTGTTATTGGCAGCTATAGTAATAAGCAGTTTTTTAAAATTTTAAAAGGGTGCCGTTTACGGTTGATAATACACGTGAAAAACACGTATGTTGTATGGGGACACCCTTTAATTTTAAAAATTCTGAACTTCTTTTAAAATGGGACCAATCTGTAAGCATTTCTTTTCTAATAAATTTTTTTTAAATCGGTTCAGAAATGATTGAGTTCTGCGGGCACAAACATAAAAAAAGCAACATTCAGACGAATTGATAACCTCCTTCTTTTTTTGAAGTCGGTTAAAAATGCTAATGAACATAATTAATTTAAAAGTTCGTTAAAATAACCAAGTTATGCCAAAGAGAAAAATAAGCAATAATATTCTTATTCATTTAAGGGTTTTTATACCCGATTTACTAGTGCTGGCAAAGTATTGATTAGTGGGTACCAAGTATCAAGTATTTTATATTTCATTAAAAAATAAAAGTATGGCCAAGAATTTTTTTAGTAACAGAAGTTTAAAGAATCCTTTTTATACCTAAAATATTTTATTTACAATAACTTTAACCTCCTCTCTTATGAATTTATTGTTACAACAAACCGTGACATCCCCTCAACCTACCATTCGCAAAGACACACATTGTCATTCGCATTTAACCAACGTGAATTTAACGCAATAATATAAAAGTCATGAAATTGTCATGAACTATTTTGAAGTAATAAATCTTTATAAGATATGAAGGAAATAAAATATTAAATTTAATTCGGTAATAATGAGTTGCAAATAAAATAAATTTATTTCTTGTAGACACATGACAAATTAATATTCTTTATTTCATGAAAATGTGCTTTAAATCGTTTTATGAACGTGCGAAATATATTATTTAAATTGGATTATATAAGGACATTTGTGGATTTGTTTTTTGTTTTTTTTTTATGAAAAAAAAGCGACAAGTTGACAAATAACCGTTCTTGTCTTGTTGATACCTCTATTATTTTATTTTTTTTATAAAATTATTTATGCAAGATTATCGAATTTTTTGTAACTGTAAATACTTTACAAAACCAGAGATTTTTGTAGCTTAAGTATTTTTAAGTAATGGGTGATTTTTTTGAGGTTAGGATTTTCATGCATTAGTATTTGACAGATCACGTGAGATTTCAGACATGGTGCCAAAGAGAAAGATGCTCAGTATGCTTTGACATTTCATCATGAATAGAGCAACGCTTGCAAATCATTGAATTTTATTACCAAAATCAGTGCTCGGTTCGAAATGTTCAAATGTGACAAATTTTGTTCAGCGATGAGGCTCATTTCTGGTTGAATGGCTACGTAAATAAGCAAAATTGCCGCATTTGGAGTGAAGAGCAACCAGAAGCCGTTCAAGAACTGCCCATGCATCCCGAAAAATGCACTGTTTGGTGTGGTTTGTACGCTGGTGGAATCATTGGACCGTATTTTTTCAAAGATGCTGTTGGACGCAACGTTACGGTGAATGGCGATCGCTATCGTTCGATGCTAACAAACTTTTTGTTGCCAAAAATGGAACAACTGAACTTGGTTGACATGTGGTTTCAACAAGATGGCGCTACATGCCACACAGCTCGCGATTCTATGGCCATTTTGAGGGAAAACTTCGGAGAACAATTCATCTCAAGAAATGGACCGGTAAGTTGGCCACCAAGATCATGCGATTTGACGCCTTTAGACTATTTTTTGTGGGGCTACGTCAAGTCTAAAGTCTACAGAAATAAGCCAGCAACTATTCCAGCTTTGGAAGACAACATTTCCGAAGAAATTCGGGCTATTCCGGCCGAAATGCTCGAAAAAGTTGCCCAAAATTGGACTTTCCGAATGGACCACCTAAGATGCAGCCGCGGTCAACATTTAAATGAAATTATCTTCAAAAAGTAAATGTCATGGACCAATCTAACGTTTCAAATAAAGAACCGATGAGATTTTGCAAATTTTATGCGTTTTTTAAAAAAAAAAAAAGTTCTCAAGCTCTTAAAAAATCACTCGTTATAAGGGGTAAATCGCTTTTTGTGATTTATGTCTTATGTTTATATAATTTATATTTTAATATGAAATTCAAATTTATAACTTGATGGTTGGCTTACCACCAGTTTATTAGTTTAAATTTGAATGTCAGTTCGAACAGCTCAAGTGCAGAAAAATTAGTTCTTACAACAGAAACCTCAACTAATTACAGAGAAGACAGAAAGTCAAGGTGTTGAATCAAAATCTTTATTTACATATATTGAAAAAAGAAAACTCAATCTAGACTGTGACTAACCTAGCATCGGAATGAGAAGTGGGATGGTAGTAGCTGAACTCTAGCAGTGGTTGGACTCTATAAACATGCTAGAAATCTGGCTGATAAGAGCTAATTGTAGACAAACTTATATTGAGCTCAGTTAGCTCTCAGATTGCTTTGATGGTATTTTTCCAGTCATGATGCAGAATGTACCAGGATATATATCGATACTGTTTGAGGACATCCTTAGGGTGTGTTTAGCTAGAGGTGTCATACCCAAATGGTGGAGAGAAAGGTTCGGGTCATTTTTATACCCAACGTGGATAAAACAAACCACTCAAAACAAAAGGACTTCAGACCGATTAGCCTATCGTCATTAAGTTTGATTTCAGTAAAATACCCTTAGCTGTACTCCCGAAAAGGGAAGACTGGTTGGGGTCTGATAAACTGTACGACGGGGTTGCGGTATTCACAGATGATTCAAGGATGTTATCGAGCACCGCTGCTAGGTCCCATATTCTGGAAGCCAGAACACACGCATGTCGTACAGACTACCAGATGAATGTCATATGTTCCAGGCAAAGGTGTTGGTGGTTTTGAAAGCCACCAAACTGGTTTTCGAATGGGAAGAGGTCCCTCTGTACGTCGACAACCACTCAAGGAACCACTGAAAGGACACAGCGTCAAATCAAGGCTGGTACGCGAGTGCAAAAAGGCTATCGTTGTGCTGCCGGATAAGTATAGGGTTAGATTGTGTTCGGTCCTAGACCAATGTTGAGGCATTTTAGAAGATTTTTATATGGAATAAATTACTAAATAAGTAAAAAATCTATATATGAAAATATTTCTTAATCTATACCTTATTTGAAACAGTGAGACCTCATAGAGAATCAAAAACCCAGAAAAACCCAATCTTCGAAAAACTAATTGCACTACATTTGCTTGCAGCTTTATCAATTATTGCTAATGAAAGATTATTATTTTATAGGATGACCTTGTCCTATATTTGGCCAAGAAAACTTTAAGTACTGCAAAAATTTGTAATCAAAAAGTAAAAGAAATATATGTAAGTTAAATAATCTTAATAAAACTCCTGTTGAAGAGCATTATAAATATAATTACTATCAATTTAAATTCCATTTATATGCAACACCCATAGTTTTATTGCAATTTTAGTTAAACACAAATTGATTTTAATTAAAAACTCACACTCTATTTCTATTTGCCAACGGCAACAAGTTGCATTTAATTATAAAATCTCTACATAAATTTTATTTTTCAGTTTAAATAATTATTATTTTCTATGCTGTTCGTTCTGCTTTGTTTTATATTTAACATCCTTAATAAATAGTTTTCGTTTTCTTTTTGTTTGTTTATAAATTACAAGTCTTTTAGAAGAAGCTGTTTATGCAACAGCATTCTTTTCAACAAATCGTTAATAAGGAAGAAAATAAGGAGGGGTGGTGAGGAGAGAGTAAGAGTATTTGTATTTATTTAAAGATATAAAGAGTAAAGTAGTGTTTGTTAGCTGGTGCTTTTTTTCAACAACAACAAAAAAACATAATGTAATTGAAGAGCACAATTCATTACGTTAACTTTTTCAAATTACTTAATTTTTATCTCAGTTTGCATGGAAACATTTCAATAAAAATTCAACGAACTAAAAGAGTTTAAAATAGCAGAGGTGAGAAACATAAACAAAATAATATAATTTATTTACTACAAGTATTTAAAAAGCAGGTCCATGGTTTGGTCACGACAATCATTCAAAGTTATCTGCTTAAGTGAAAAATAGAACAAATGGCGTCATGTATAAAAGGCTTATCACGAGCATTTTTTAATAACTCTGTGTAAAATACAGGTGTCTGACTATCACGATTGAAAAAAGCCATATATATGTGAAAATCTCTTTACTATTGGATAACCCTTTACTTCTAGATCATGTTGTTATAGCGGCCACAGTAATACAACTTCTGTGAAAATTTTGTATACTATACTTATGGCTCTAATGATATAAGACAATGACAGACAGACATTATAGCGAAAGCGTTTTTGTCCATGGGGTACCGAACTTCAAAAAAACAAAAACTAATAAAGGGTGTTTAGATTTTAAGGGCCGATGTTGATTTTGAATAAAAGACAAATTATTTAGAAAATTATTGTCATTTCATTTTATTTTGATAATATTGGTATGGTTCAATTATGTATGGAAGAAAATATCGGCCAAATGCCCGCCGCGACTTCGCGAGTCGGCACACCTCCATCCGATGCTCCAAATTTTCGATGACGCTGAGACATAATTTAGGTTCTATACCGTTGATGTGCCGAATTATCTCATCCTTTAACTCTTAAATTGTTGCTGGGTTATCGATGTACACTCTTTTTGTGGGTGCATTGGTTTTTCTATAATTACTCTTGGATTATCATTTGCTCAAATGCGGCAATTCAGCTAATTGACGAATCCAATAAGGTGAAAATGTGCCTCATGACTGAAGATGATCTGCTTAGTCTGAAATTGAGAAATGTCAAATTAAATGCTGAAAACTCTTGACGTTTAGGTGTGGTTAACATTCAACATCGGCCCTTAAAATTTAACCAGCTGTTATCTAACGAAAAATTTATCTTATATAAAAACACCACCAAAAAAATTTTTATTTCAATAAAAAAAAAACATAAATTTTCAAAGAGTTCGAAAATTCCGAAAAATTTTATTAAACAACCAAAACTTCACTAAAAGTCACTACTTTATTTAAAAAAAACCCAATTTCCAGCCTTATTGTAACAAAAATATAAATTACTTCGAAAATTTCACCAAATTATCGAATTTTCATTATAAACGGCGAAATTTTAATTCCAATTGAAATATCAGCCAATAATTTGATTTCACAAATATAAATCGAGATTTTATCATAAATAAATTTTACCAAAAAACAACTAAGAGTGCCATATTCGGGCATGCCGAATCTTATTAACCCTTCACCAGATTAAAGCTAACTATTCCCTTACTTATGTTATGTTTCCCAATTTCACAAAAATATACATTCGGTTTTTACACACAACTTCTGTGAAAATTTTGTATACTATACTTATGGCTCTAATGATATAAGACAATGACAGACAGACATTATAGCGAAAGCGTTTTTGTCCATGGGGTACCGAACTTCAAAAAAACAAAAACTAATAAAGGGTGTTTAGATTTTAAGGGCCGATGTTGATTTTGAATAAAAGACAAATTATTTAGAAAATTATTGTCATTTCATTTTATTTTGATAATATTGGTATGGTTCAATTATGTATGGAAGAAAATATCGGCCAAATGCCCGCCGCGACTTCGCGAGTCGGCACACCTCCATCCGATGCTCCAAATTTTCGATGACGCTGAGACATAATTTAGGTTCTATACCGTTGATGTGCCGAATTATCTCATCCTTTAACTCTTAAATTGTTGCTGGGTTATCGATGTACACTCTTTTTGTGGGTGCATTGGTTTTTCTATAATTACTCTTGGATTATCATTTGCTCAAATGCGGCAATTCAGCTAATTGACGAATCCAATAAGGTGAAAATGTGCCTCATGACTGAAGATGATCTGCTTAGTCTGAAATTGAGAAATGTCAAATTAAATGCTGAAAACTCTTGACGTTTAGGTGTGGTTAACATTCAACATCGGCCCTTAAAATTTAACCAGCTGTTATCTAACGAAAAATTTATCTTATATAAAAACACCACCAAAAAAATTTTTATTTCAATAAAAAAAAAACATAAATTTTCAAAGAGTTCGAAAATTCCGAAAAATTTTATTAAACAACCAAAACTTCACTAAAAGTCACTACTTTATTTAAAAAAAACCCAATTTCCAGCCTTATTGTAACAAAAATATAAATTACTTCGAAAATTTCACCATTTCACCATTTCACAATTTCACAAATTATCGAATTTTCATTATAAACGGCGAAATTTTAATTCCAATTGAAATATCAGCCAATAATTTGATTTCACAAATATAAATCGAGATTTTATCATAAATAAATTTTACCAAAAAACAACTAAGAGTGCCATATTCGGGCATGCCGAATCTTATTAACCCTTCACCAGATTAAAGCTAACTATTCCCTTACTTATGTTATGTTTCCCAATTTCACAAAAATATACATTCGGTTTTTACTTTTATTATTTTCAACTTCATTATTAAAATATAATATAAAGATATAGAAAATTTGTTTTTGAAAAAATTTTATTGACTTTTTTGTTTTATCGAACATTTTTCGTTAAAATTTTATCGAAAATTTTTTGTAAAAATATTACCGAAAATTTTTTGTAAAAATTTTATAAAAATTTTTTTGTAAACATTTTATAGAACATTATTTGTTAAAATTTTGTCGAACATTTTTTTAAGATTTTATCAATTATTTTTTGTAAAAATTTTATATAAAAATTTATCGAAAATTTTTTGAAAAATTTTACGAAATTTTTTTGTTAAAATTTTATTGAAATTTTTTGTAATATTTTTATAGTAATTTTTCTAAAGTTTTTTGTAAAAATTTTTTAGAATTTATTGTAAAAATTTTATAGAAAATTTTTTGTAAAAATGTTACAAAAAAGGTTTTCTAAAAATTATATAGAAAATTTTTTCTAAAAATTTTATAGAAATTTTTTCTTAAAAATTTTATAGAAAATTTTTTCTAAAAATTTTATTGAAAATTGTTTCCAAAAACTTTATAGAACATTTTTTCTTAAAACTTTAAAGAGAAAATTTGTTTCTAAAATCTTGTAGAAAAATTTTTCTAAAAATTTTATAGAAATTTTTTTCAATATTTTATACAAATTTTTTTACCTAAAAATTTTATGAAAATTTTTTATAGAAAATTTGTTCTAATAATTTTATAGAAAATTGTTTCTAAAAATTACAAGGCAATTGTTTCTAAAAATTTTATAGTAATTTTTTTCTAAAAATTTTGTAGAAAATTTTTTCTAGAAAATTTTTTCTAAAAATTTTTATCGAAAATTTTTTCTAAAAATTTTTATAGAAAATTTTTTCTAAAAATTTTTATAGAAAATTTTTTCTAAAAATTTTTATAGAAAATTTTTTCTAAAAAAAATTTATAGAAAATTTTAAAAAAAATTTTCTATAAATTTGTTTTAAAAATTTTTACAGAAAATTTTTTCTAAAAATTTTTATAGAAAATTTTTTTCTAAAAATTTTTATAGAAAATTTTTTCTAAAAATTTTTATAGAAAATTTTTTTCTAAAAATTTTTAAAATTTTTTTTTTTAAATAATAATAGAAAATTTTTTCTAAATATTTATTTAGAAAATTTGTTCTAATAAATTTATAAAAAATTTTTCCTAAAAATTATAAGCAAATTGTTTGTAAAAATTTTATAGTAAATTTTTTTCTAAAAATTTTGTAGAAAAATTTTTCTAAAAATTTTTTCTAAAAATTTTTATCGAAAATTTTGTCTAAAAATTTTTAAAGAAAATTTTTTCTAAAAATTTTTAAAGAAAATTTTTTCTAAAAATTTTTAAAGAAAATTATTTCTAACAATTTTTATAGAAAATTTGTTTTAAAAATTTTTATAGAAAATTTTTTCTAAAAATTTTTATAGAATATTTTTCTAAAAATTTTTTTAGAATTTTTTTCTAAAAATTTTTATAGAAAATTTTTTCTAAAAATTTTTATAGAATATTTTTTCTAAAAATGTTTATAGAAAATTTTTTCTAAAAATTTTTATAGAAAATTTTTTTCCAAAAATTTTTATAAATTTTTTTTTAAATATTTAATAGAAAATTTTTTCTAAATATTTTCTTTTGTTTAAATTTTATCGAAAATTTTTTATAAAAATTTATCGAATATTTCTTCTAAAAATTTTATAGAAAATTCTTTCGAAAGTTTTTTGTAAAAATTATTTTGAAAGTTTTTTGTAAAAATTTTATTGAACATTTTCTGTTGAAATTTTATCAATTATTTCTTGTTAAAATTGTATAGAAAATTTTTTGTAAAATTTCATAGAAAATTTCTGTAAAAATTTTGTAGTAAATTTTTGTAAAAATGTTATAGAAAATTTTTTGATATTTGTTACTTCTATCATTCTATTAAGGCCTCCAATACAACGCAAAGCAGAAAAACCCTATCAACCTAAAAATAAACAAAAATCGGTTCTCGCAGGGGTTATTGATCCCCAATATCTAATGGTCGCGGTTTAAAATTTATTTAACAAAAAAAAGCATAAAAAACAAATCATTGCAAGCCAAAAAAACCAACGCGATGTTGCTGAATTGCATTAGCAAAATTTTCGAAACTATGCCTGGCTGATTGGTGGGCTTAGATTTTCTGTATCTCTTCTGAAGCCTTTGCAAAATTGATTTCAACCCGAACACAACTTCTCTATGTATAAGGATTCAAAATATACTCGTACACATACTCTTTATGGGGTCGGAAATGAATATTTTAGAAACTACACACGAAATGATAAACTTATATATACCCTTTCCACCTGCGATGAAGGGTATAAAAAGAGGCAAAATTTCACAAAAAAGTCGTGATTTTATAAAAAATTAAATGGAGATATTGCTCAAAAAACAAAATTATCATAACAACTCAGTATCTCACAAAATAGTAGATATTTCGAAAGTTAAAATTTTTTGTCTTTCACTGCTCTGCTGGTAATTACAAGGACTTGGCCTTTCGAGTAAGTGCTTTATTGAGTTGCATTATTTACTTAATTTGTATACTCGTTTTCAATGTTTTCTTTAAAGTATAATAATTTACAAATTTATATTCTATTAAAAGCTTTTTGAAGCTCTAGGGGCCATCATTAGCACAATTCGATAAAATCCTGCTTAACGTCAGTTGATGTGATAAATTCCATTATCTCCATTAGCAAAAATGTAGTGTAAATCAATGTTTTTAAATAATTTGAGTATGTGTAAGATATAACTAGGCATAACATGTTTGTATTAGTACAACATATAATATCCTTGCACAAATATCCTTGTATTTATAACTACATTCCCGTATATTTAAACATATAGCCCGATAGTTTCGATATAGGCACTTGCTTTTTATAAAAATGTGTTAAAGGCCAACTACATTTTATTTTAAGGACATTTTTCTCTTCTACACGTTACCTAGGATCGAATTTCTGTGGACCAGTATTGCTGGGTAATGGTCTAAAACGAGCGAAGGTCCTTCATTGGCTGAATTCGCTAAACCTGAAATGATGGAGAGACGCTACTACATATAGACAGGCTTGAAGGGTGCTCAAAGAGCCCCTTTAAAGAGGGCCAGCAAGGTGCTTCGATAAATTAAAGGTACCTTAAGCTGAATAACTGCGTTATTGACAGGCCATGGAAACTTCAATCATGTAGCCAAGATAAAAATCGAAGAAGACAATACTTACCGACTGTGCCTGGAAGAGGCTAAAGCGACAGCGCACATTGTGTGAATGTCCAGGACTGGCTAGCATAAGACTTAGGACCACTGGTAGAAGCTTGTTAAATGTGGATACCATGGGAGAACTAAGTCTTGGACAAATAGTAGCAATCACTAGAGACTCCGTAATGAAGAAGAGGGCCGACAGTTACCAGTTGACAGTGTGAAAAAACTAAATTCTATATTAAAGGCTGGTTGTAGCACGTTACGAACGGACGTAAGATTGCCGTAAATTAGAATTCGGTTGCCTATAATCATTAAAAAAGGGAGTGGGACGAAAAGGCACCCATTTAGGAAGTGTTCTGCTTCAATATTTCTCCCTCATTAATATATATAACTAGGATAGTGTAAAGTTATCAATGATAACTCCGATTCTAAGTTTTTAAATATGCAGACAGTCTATGTTAACTAGCCAAGTAATTGCTATGAAATTGCTTTAAAATGCTAATACAAATTCTTAGGAAAATCAGTAGTTTGCAACTGTAGGTATAATTCCCAGTTTCTATCTAAATTCCCTCACTTTTGCACATTTATATTTACATGTATCACAACAGCACTGCAGTACAAAAGCAGAAAATTTAACATAAACGTGTTTATTAAAGAGGAGTAAATAATTAACTTTAGTGTACTAATGACTAAAAACTATTACTCAAATATTCTGCTGATATTGCTTGTCTCTTGTTAATTTTAAATTAGATATACAAGGATGGAAATTGTACACTTCTTTAGATGCTAGTATTTGTAATCATTTATCAAAAGGTAAAAATCTAATTTAACTAATTAAACAATATTGTGATTCAATTGCCATACACATATGAACGGTTCCATATGATACAAGAAATGAATTAAAATACATATTGAGAGAAAAGATTAATACTGTAGCTGTATGATTTAAATTAATTGCATTAAAGTCAAATATAATATAATTTTTGAGTTAAAGATATTTTTTTTTAAATTTAAATAATTCAGTTTTCGTCTGCCGTTGTTGAAATAGCTGAATTTATGAGAAGTTAAACATTTCCTGACATGCGCCAACATTTCGTTAAAAGCAACATGTTGCTAAACAAATAAACTAAACCACCTGTTGTAATCGAAACACACATACCTGTATATGTGTTTCAATCTTTGATATTTTAAGTCCTTGAAACTATTTGTTCTGATATAAAATAATTTCGGGAATATTTTGATTAAGTTAGCTTATGCACAATTTTAAACATGAAAACGGTTATACGCCTTTAATAAAATTAGTTTATGATTAAACAGACAATAATGAGGCTGTAGTTTAAACTTTGCCTAAAACATTACTATGCCATAAGAACATTATGTCTACAATAGGCCTGTACTATGACCAGAAAAAAAAATTTAACTCTGATTTCACCTAACCCAAGAGCACTTTTAAATAGTTGTTATATTAACAAAACTATTCAAATCAAAAACACAATTAAAGTTATAGCAAAAAAATCTATTTTACTGGGTTTCAATTAAACTCTTTTTTTTCACTTTACAATAATACTTGTCAAATGTGCATTTAAATATATTTAACAATTTACATATAACAATCACACATGAACACTTCAAGGTTTTTATAATTTACAGGGAAGCGCTGCAAAATATTGTTTTTAAACACAAAAAAAAAGAAAACTTAAGCAAACAACTTCTTCTGCATGGGATATGAACTGATTGTAACTAGATATTAACTAGAGTATGAATATAATATCACCAGTTATTAACTTATATGGATGAAAACTGACTATACTACGATTAAACTGTGACTAGGACTAAACCACGACTAGACTACGACTAGAGTACGACTAGACTACGACTAGACTACAACTAGACTACTAGACTAAAATTAATCGTGTGAATTAATGGAAAATTTGCTCCCACATTGCATTAATTTAATTATAAAAAGAATTATTATGTTCGATTAAACGTGGTATATAAGTTAAGACACAATCTTATTATTTCTCATCATTATTACTACTACTCTTATTATAATTAATATCACTTATTTATGTAATTAGTATTTGCTCTCTTTATCGTTTTTTCTATTAGAATTGAGAATGTTCTTAAAAGCTATTTGAAAGGAGTTACTCTTTCTTTCATTTTTTCTTTGATAAAACTTTTGATTTCAGTCTTGTCAGAGCAATCGGCAAAAAGCAATCCTCATAGCAGGAAAGCAAGAAAAAATAATATAAAATAAAACTTATAAAAAATAAATAAAACTAATTGAATTATAAATCCCCAAATATTGTGGTTTTACTTTGTACGGATTCCTCCCAACTAATAAATAATACCCTGAGAGGTTTAACTGGCGCCCAACGTGGGGCCGTGCAAAGTTTATTGAATTATAAAAGTTAAATTTTATGTGTGACGAACTTATCAAAGAACGTGAACAAAAAAAAAATACAATTAAAAAACGTGGAAATATATTTCTTTCTAATAAAGCAACGGTGACTTGTAAAACTTAAAAAAGAACTTATTGAAAAGTTTAGTAATTATATGACTGAAAAATTTTCTAGAATATGTTAAACAATTTTTTTTGCCAAATAGAAATTATAATATAAAAAAGTCAATGGTGTTGGACTGTAGGCATTGTTAATGTCGATGGCCAGTTTCATAAATTGATCAAAAACAGTTACATTCTTAAGAATGCGTGCGATAATAAAAGAAACATAATTAAAAGACTCTGAAGATAATACAAAAATAATTCTGATGGTGTAAAACAACGTACAAAAGAAGAAGAAGCGAAACAAATCAACCTTTTTAACTAATTACTACGAAATTTTAACGGCAAAAACTTGAAAGTAAAACAAAAATTTTTTCGAAGAAAAAATAGGAGAAATAGAGTGATTAAACTTTAATTGCTATGACTGCTACTCATTTTGAATATTTTGTTGCTGACTGTGTGTTGATGAAAAAAAGTTGCTGAGAAATGTTGCTGAGATAAAATGTTACTTCTAAATATAATTTAAGCTAAGTACTACCGTTTGTAATTATCATATAGCTAAGTATAAGTAAAATAGATTAATACTTAAAAATATTAGGTTTAAAAGTAAAAAGCGAATTAATCACTTAATTTAAAGAATATCTAAAACGAAAAAAAATAAGATAAAAAAAAAACTTCTTTTGAATTAAGAAAAATTTTGTTAAAAAATTTAAGTTTGTTAATTCAAATAAATCTCTGTTAAATATTATTTTTAATCATATCAATTATAAATAATTGTAAAGAAGAATATAATTAACGAAAAACATAGTTCTATAACTAATAATAAAAAAAAATTTCTATGAGCGTGGATGATTTAATTTTAAGCTTAGAACACTTAAATATAAAATCTTCTGTAGAAAAGAACACAATGGACGCTGAAACAGTTCAAACTTTATTAACAACTGCTATTTCCCAAGCTACTGAGCAAACCCGAAAAAGTTTTCAGAGTAGTATTGATAATTTAACCAATAGATTATCGCTTTTAGAAACACCGATTCGTGTAACGGAATATGAACCAATCGAAATAGTATCAGACATAGTTTGCTATGAATCGCTTGATATCGTAAAATCAATGCATGAATTTGATGGAAATACCACAAAATATGTTTCTTGGCGCCAAGCTGCCGTGACTGCCCATAAGATATATGAAGGTTACGAAGGTAGCTCAAAGTATTACCAAGCAGTGGCAATAATAAGAAACAAGATAGTAGGCGCTGCAGATACTGTTTTAAGTTCGTATAACACTGTACTGAACTTTAACGCTATACTAGCGAGACTTGATTTTTCGTACGGTGATAAAAAAAGTATTTTTACGTTAGAACAGGAACTTTCAACGCTTAGGCAAGGCTCTAATACTATTACACATTTTTATGATGAAGTAGAACAAAAGTTAACCGCAATACTTAATAAAGTTTTAATGTCAAATGAAGGAAATCAGGTTTTAATAAAATCGCTTAGTCAAAAATACAGAGAAAATGCCCTTCGTGTCTTCATTTCCGGTCTGCGTCGACCTATGTGCGACATATTATTTTCTAGTAAGCCTATCGACTTGCCCTCTGCTCTCGCTTTGGCACAAGAGCTAGAAACTAACAATTTACGTTACAATTTCGCGACAACCTTTTGGAATCATTCTAGAGGAAACATATTTAATAATTCACCGCATTACCAGCCAAACCGGTCTCTAGGAACACAAAATCGCTATCAGAATGTCTTCCAAAACCATGCAAGTAACGTTCCAAGATATGGAATATCACAGCAAGGACAATTTCATCCCAACAGAAACAGTTTCCGAAACCCCCAAGTCTTATCCAATCCTTCAAGACAATATCAACCTATGGAAATTGACCCAAGTACTCGTTTCAATTTTCCCATGCAAAATGCACAAAATTTCCAACAACCAATTGCTTCCAAAAGACCTTTCGAATCCGTTCGTCAAAATCAGAACAAATTTCAGAGAATAAATCACTTCTGCCAACAAAATAATCTTAAAAAAACGCAGTCTGAATATTCCTATAACCAACATTTAAATTATGCTCAGGACGAATATCAAAAACTTCCTATGGACAACATATCTCGTATTGATCCTTCTGAAATTTGCTTTGAGGATGAGATAAATTTTTTAGACCTGGGTCCCTCCTTTCATACATCGAAAGAACAATAGGAGGAAGGATATTAAAACTGCTGATAGACACTGGTACTTCCAAAAATTATATAAAAAATTTTGAAAATCTAAAAGCTATTAAGCTGATAGAAACACCCTTTGTTGTCAAATCACTTCACGGAAATTCTAAAATAGTTTCAAAATGCCTAGTAAATTTGCTAAATCATACATCCTGCTTTTTTATATTGCCCGAACTTTCAACTTTTGACGGAATAATCGGTTTTGATTTCCTCAAACATATCAATGCCCAGATTGACTGTAACCAAGGACTATTGAGACATAAACATGGAGAGGAGCAACTCTTATTTCACTATTGTCGTGAAGTTAATAAAATCATTATTGATCCTAATAATTGCTGTATTTCACAACCTATTTTTCAAAAGCTTATGATGGTTTTAGAAAAAAATAAGGGAGTTTTTGCAGATCCAAATGAAGCCCTACCCTTTCACACAGACATAATAGCCAAAATTCGTACTGAAAACAACGAACCTATTTATTCTAAGTCGTATCCATATCCTCTAACACTTAGAGAATTTGTTAATAATGAGATCGAAAATTTGCTGGAGAACGGAATCATAAGACAATCTAGATCACCATATAATAATCCTATATGGATCGTAGATAAAAAAGGTTTTGACGAAACCGGAAAGCAAAAGAAAAGGCTTGTGATAGATTTTAGGAAACTAAATTCTAAAACGACAAGCGAACGTTATCCGATACCCGATACCACAGTAATTTTGTCCAATTTAGGAAACGGCTGCTTCTTTACAACATTAGATCTCAAGTCCGGATTCCACCAAATAAGCTTAGCTGAAGCAGATAGGAAAAAAACAGCCTTTAGTATTAATAACGGTAAATTTGAGTTTTGTAGGCTTCCTTTCGGGCTAAAAAACGCACCTGGGTTTTTCCAAAAAGTAATCGATGACGTGTTGCGAGACGAAATAGGTAAAACCTGTCATGTTTATATTGATGATATCATCATTTTCTCTCCTAGTGCCGAAAAACATCTACAGGATATTGACAATATTTTAAAAAAACTTTTTTTGGCAAACATGCGCGTGTCATGCGAAAAATCAAGATTTTTCCAAGGATCTGTAGAGTATTTAGGATTTACTGTGTGTAAAAACGGAATTAAAACTTGCCCAGAAAAAGTAAAAGACATTTTAGATTTCCAAGTTCCTCAAACTATTAAAGGCCTCCGATCATTTCTGGGATTAGCTGGTTACTATCGGCGATTTGTTAGAAACTACGCTCAAATCACTAAACCGCTTACACAATACTTACGGGGTGAAAACGGCAACGTCAGCAGCAAACAATCAAAAAATATAGCGGTTAAACTAAGTGACGAAGCGCTCAGAGCATTTAAAAAAGTAAAAGATATTCTTGCTTCAGAAGATGTGCTATTGTTGCATCCTGATTACGGCAAACCATTCGAGCTTACTACTGATGCTTCTTCATCAGCAATAGGAGCGGTTCTTTCCCAGAACGGTCAACCGATTACGATGATTTCGAGAACGTTATCACAAACTGAAGAGAATTACGCAACCAATGAGCGAGAAATGCTGGCAATCGTTTGGGCTTTGCAGAAATTGCGTAATTATCTGTATGGTGCGAAAAATCTAAATATTTACACCGATCACCAGCCGCTGTCTTTTTCCATTTCTGAAAAAAATCCTAATCCGAAAATTAGACGATGGCGCGCTTTTATTGAGGAATACTCACCCAAATTCTTCTATAAACCTGGGAAAGATAATGTTGTGGCCGACGCATTATCTCGGCAATATATCAATCATGTAGAAGATGAATCCGACGATAACTCAGTGGACGCAACGGTTGGTTCGGAAGCACATTTGGCTACAATGCAATCAGATACCGAAATGGCTTCAGAAAATTCCGAGTCTGGAGATTCAACAAATCACAGTGAAGAATCTTTGTCGGAAATTATAAAAACAGTGTCAAACCCAGTAAACTGTTTTAAAAACCAAATTCTGTTAAATAAATCTAATATGTCCAGTATGTCATCTAAAACTATTTTTAAAAACCAAAACAGGCATTTAATAAATTATGTTACTGTTAAAGATATTTTAAAATTTTTAAAAAAGGTCGTAAATTGTCATGTTGTAAATTGTCTTCATTGTGATATTCATATTTTAGGTTTGATTCAAAATAAAATAGTTCATCTTTTTCCATCAGTAAAATTCGTTTATTCAGACAAACTCGTAATAGATATTCATAACCAGGACGATGCAGGTGAAATCGCTGTAGCTGAACATAATAGAGCTCATCGTAATGTGCGTGAGAACCTAAACCAAATATTGCAGCACTATTATTTCCCTAACATCAGAAAAAAACTTAAGACAATTGCTTCGAACTGTAAAACATGCCATGAGTCAAAATATAATAGGCACCCACGGAAGGTACTGATCGGTCAAACACCTATTCCTGATTATCCTGGTGAAATTCTGCATATAGATATTCTTACAACTGACAAAACTAACTTTTTAACTTGTATTGATAAATTTTCTAAATTTGCACTTGCTTTTTTCATTGAATCGCGTTCGATTATTGATATCAAAGCTCCTTTATTATCAATTTTAAATTGTTTTCCTAAAGCTCGTACCATCGTGTGCGATAATGAAAAATCCTTTAATTCGCATACTATAAAGTCTCTTCTTTTAAATCAATTTGGTGTCCAAATTTTTCCAGTTCCGCCAGCGCATAGCACCAGCAACGGGCAAGTGGAAAGGCTTCACAGCACAATAGGGGAAATATCGAGATGTTTAAAATCCGAAGGGCATTACAGCGACACAAAGGAACTTATTCTCATTGCAATCGCAAAATATAATAGTACCATCCATTCAATAACTGGTGTTAGACCGATAGATATTTTTAACTCTGTTACAGAAGAGCTAAGAATCAATATAAAAGAAAAACTGTTGAAAGCACAAAATTGTGAACTTAATTATCACAATAGAAATAGGCAGAATAAAATTTATAAACCCGGTGGTAAAGTGTTTGTTAAAGTTAACAGGCGGCTGGGAAACAAATTTAGCAAATTGTATGTTGAAAAGGTTGTTGAAAAAGATTTGGGCCACTCAGTTTTAATTGATAATAGACTGGTCCATAAAGATAATTTAAAGTAATATTAATATTAATGGTAAAATTTCGCTCACGCTTTTTAATAAAAAAGGTTTGTTTTAAAGAATAATTATAAACTAAATATTATTTTGTTAAATAGAAATTATAATATTGTTTTAAACAAGATACTGTTGAATTAACCCTTTGATATGCTAAAAATGTTGTTATTTGTCGGAATATCTTTAATTACTGAAGAAATTTGTAAACAGTCGGGACGACTGTTTTTCGAGGGAGGAGGTAGTTAAGACACAATCTTATTATTTCTCATCATTATTACTACTCCTCTTACTATAATTAATATCACTTATTTATGTAATTAGTATTTGCTCTCTTTATCGTTTTTTCTATTAGAATTGAGAATGTTCTTAAAAGCTATTTGAAAGGAGTTACTCTTTCTTTCATTTTTTCTTTGATAAAACTTTTGATTTCAGTCTTGTCAGAGCAATCGGCAAAAAGCAATCCTCATAGCAGGAAAGCAAGAAAAAATAATATAAAATAAAACTTATAAAAAATAAATAAAACTAATTGAATTATAAATCCCCAAATATTGTGGTTTTACTTTGTACGGATTCCTCCCAACTAATAAATAATACCCTGAGAGGTTTAACTTATATCAGGGAATGTAAATAACAGTTATTATTTAAAAAAAATTATTTTATAAGTTATTTTGAGAATTAAATAAAAAAATGCATCTAAAAGAGTTATTTTTGAAAGTAAAAATAAAAACTCAAATGAAAGTTTTAAAAAAGAATTTTATTTTACCGCAAAAAATAAAACTTTTTTAGGAGAATTTTTTTTTTCGTCAGAAAATTAAACCCATTTTCTCTAAATTGATAACCAATACAAAAATTTTGCATTTCAATTGAATAAATCGTCACTAAAATAAAGTAGGTTTTTAATTTGTTATTGTTTGATTAACGATCTTCACCAGATGTTTTCCCAATTTTTCTGACACATCTCATACATCGCTTTTAGAGCAGAACAAGATAACGAAGAAAATAATTTTGATTGAAAAAAAGTTTTCTTTAAAATTGATCATTTCTTCTCTGGGAGGAAAAAATAGATTATCCATATCCATGAATTGGCGAAAAAAGTCAGCAGCTTGTTCCTGCAACCCAGGGAAGAGTGAAAAAGCATTATGTGCTCTAAAATTAGTATTGAATGGCACCCGTGCAAATCCGCCCACAAAAAAAATATGCAAATAAACAAAGTGAGTTTTATTGTCTGACGAAAAAAATAAAACTCCTCAAACATATTTTATTTTATGATGGCAAAATATAATTTTTTTTTTTTTAATTTTTATTTGAGTTTCTATTTTTACGTTGACTACGACTAGACTATGACTAGACTATGACTAGACTATGACTAGACTATGACTAGGCTATGACTAGACTATGACTAGACTATGACTAGACTATGACTAGACTATGACTAGACTATGACTAGACTATGACTAGACTATGACTAGACTATGACTAGACTATGACTAGACTATGACTAGACTATGACTAGACTATGACTAGACTATGACTAGACTATGACTAGACTATGATTAGATTATGACTAGACTATGACTAGACTATGACTAGGCTATGACTAGACTATGACTAGACTATGACTAGACTATAACTAGACTATGACTAGACTATGACTAGACTATGACTAGACTATGACTAGACTATGACTAGACTATGACTAGACTATGACTAGACTATGACTAGACTATGACTAGACTATGACTAGACTATGACTAGACTATGACTAGACTATGACTAGACTATGACTAGACTATGACTAGACTATGACTAGACTATGACTAGACTATGACTAGACTATGACTAGACTATGACTAGACTATGACTAGACTATGACTAGACTATGACTAGACTATGACTAGACTATGACTAGACTATGACTAGACTATGACTAGACTATGACTAGACTATGACTAGACTAGGACTAGACTATGACTAGACTATGACTAGACTATGACTAGACTATGACTAGACTATGACTAGACTATGACTAGACTATGACTGGACTATGACTAGACTATGACTAGACTATGACTAGACTATGACTAGACTATGACTAGACTATGACTAGACTATGACTAGACTATGACTAGACTATGACTAGTCTATGACTAGACTATGACTAGACTATGACTAGACTATGACTAGACTATGACTAGACTATGACTAGACTATGACTAGACTATGACTAGACTATGACTGGACTATGACTAGACTATGACTAGACTATGACTAGACTATGACTAGACTATGACTAGACTATGACTAGACTATGACTAGACTATGACTAGACTATGACTAGACTATGACTAGACTATGACTAGACTATGACTAGACTATGACTAGACTATGACTAGTCTATGACTAGACTATGACTAGACTATGACTAGACTATGACTAGACTATGACTAGACTATGACTAGACTATGACTAGACTATGACTAGACTATGACTAGACTATGACTAGACTATGACTAGACTATGACTAGACTATCAGTAGACTAGGCTACGACTAGTCTATGACTAGACTATCAGTAGACTAGACTACGACTAGTCTATGAGTAGACAGACTATAATTAGGCTATGACTAGACTATAACTAAATTATAACTAGACTATGAATAGACTATGATAAGACTACAACTGGACTATGTCCACACTATAAGTATAGTGCATGAATAGACTATGACTTGACTATCAACAGACTATGACTTGACTATGACTAGACTGTGATTAAACTATGACGGCTCTTAGCAATGAGGATCCTTATTAATATATTTTTTTTAAGTAATTTAAATTAATAAATAAGTGTAAAACCGTGCAAATTAATTTTGTTGCCTATTGTACCACTTAAAACCGACTACAATTGCTTCATTAATAACCTTGATAACTTATATTTATTTACCCTTGTTTAATATCCGAAAATTTGTTGTCTTTTTGTTTTTTTTTATTTCGTTAAAACAACTACTGAAATTCCAAGCCACACAAAGCTTTTGTTGAAAAGTAAACAATGCTTTAGCAGTCAAATTATTTACATAACTTGCATAACTTGCATATTTACATAACTTGCACGAAGAAAATTCAATGAGTTCATAAATAGTCTACTCAAGGTTCAAAAAATCCACTATCCAAATTCATTTAAAAATGGTGCAGCTTGTACATGAAATTTAAATTTAAAGTACCATTGCTACCATATATGATTTTAAAGGATTAGTAAAACATTACACACAACACTAAGCCATTGCAGTTACTAATACAATCATATACATCCTTGATACAGATACAGTACATATGTATAAGTTTTGCTGATTACTTAGATTCATATTATAATAATAAGGACAATAATGAAGTTTTTAATAACAATGAGCTGAAATAATCACAATGATGACGTTAAAGTAGTTGTCAATGACGTGTGTTTAGTGCATAATTAATGTTTCGTATGTTTGAATTTGTATGGTCTTTCAAGCACTACATGATACAAAATTTAACAAGGAACAGACAAACTCTATCATAAGGGTTAACCTAAAAAGCCGCTAATAAAAGACAAAGTACATTCTGTTATAACAACTGCAAAATGTATAGAGTTAGCGAAATTTTGGGTGTAATTTATGTAAAATGTAAAGCAGAAAGAAGGAGCTAGCGACATTAAGACTTTATAAAAAATGGTGATACTAGGAACAAAGTTAAATCACTTTTACTACACAATGATTAGTCTATGACTAGATTATAAGTAGATTTCACAATAGCCATACCAATCTAAGCGTCCTAGATTATGACTTGACAGTAATTTTGTAGTCAAAGCTCTAAAGTTCGTGTATTATTTTATTTTTCTCCTTACTTGCATTACTCCCCTTTTCTTTTCAAATTTAAAAATTTACCGATTGAGTCTATCATACCAAAAATTTATTTCCGCCCCTTTGTTGCATTACAATATCTGTTTTATGTATTTACTATTTTATGTGGGTGACATTAACGTTTCTAGTTTAAAAACTGTCACTTGCTGCTTGTTGCTACTACTGCCACAAATACGACTGCCTCTGATGTTGTCTTTGCTCATGTCGTTGATGGCATTTGAAGAAGAAAATGTATTTGGATAAAGTAGGTCGGGCTTTTATACAACAACAGTAAAAGACTGGAATGCAACATAATGAACAATAACAACAACAATCATCTATACAGCTTCACAACTTTTAACATCTCTTTCACTTTTAAATACCAGACAATTTCGTAATTGCTGCGTTATTTTGTCGTTTAGTAGCAAAGCAAAATTAAAATGAAAAGTAAAATTTGAGTACATATTTAACAGGCATAAAAATAACGTAAAGTTTTAAAGTGCTAGATAAATAACACAGTGATCTGTCAAACAAATTCTTAATTGTCAAGTCTAGAAATGTGTGATCTAAGTTTTAGACTTGTTAACCTAACCATTTTCTTTGTAGTATTTATTTTAAACCATTTTCTTAATAGTATTTAACATTTTTATTAAATCCTACAATTCGGAAATAATTAAATTTATAAATTCTCATAACAAAACTAAAACAACCAAATAGAAAGAGGTTATTTATATAAATATCTTTTAGAAAATGTTAAGCAAAACAACAGGTTTTTAAAGGAATAATTTTTATTTAAAAAAAAAACGATTCTATTACTCATCCTTTTAGTCAATACTTAGCCATATCCGAGTCCTAGTTACCCGGGCCAGTCAGAGTATTTTTGTAGTACTAATATAGCGTAGACTAGTTATAATCATGCTAAAGTCTAGTATTAGTTTTGTCATAATCTAGTCACAATCTTTTTATGGTTTAGCTTTAAGCCTAGTTATAGTTTAGGTAAAGTGTAGTCAATTCATAGGGTCTTTATAATCTAGTCATATTCTTGTCATATTGTAGTCATATTCAGTAATATTTCATCATATTTTCATATTTTAGTCATTATTTATTTATATTTTATTCATATTCTAGTCATATTTTAATCATATTTTATTCATTATTTATATATATTCTAGTCATATTTAAGTTATATTTTAGTCATATTTTATGCATATTTTAGTCACATTTTAATCAGCCTACTCATAGTCTAGTCATAGTCTAGTCATAGTCTAGTCATAGTCTAGTCATAGTCTAGTCATAGTCTAGTCATAGTCTAGTCATAGTCTAGTCATAGTCTAGTCATAGTCTAGTCATAGTCTAGTCATAGTCTAGTCATAGTCTAGTCATAGTCTAGTCATAGTCTAGTCATAGTCTAGTCATAGTCTAGTCATAGTCTAGTCATAGTCTAGTCATAGTCTAGTCATAGTCTAGTCATAGTCTAGTCATAGTCTAGTCATAGTCTAGTCATAGTCTAGTCATAGTCTAGCCATAGCCTAGTCATAGTCTAGTCATAGTCTTGCAATGGTTTTATTTTAATATTTTTTTTAGTATACTACTATGGCTAGTCGTAGTCTAGCCCTATTACTAGTCAAAGACTAGACGTAGTCTATACTTAGGCATAGCCTAGATGTAGTCCAGTCATATTACAGACACAGTATAGATATAGTATACTCATAGTCTAGTTATAGTCTAACCATAGCTTTGTTATAGACTAGTCATATTCTATTCGTAGTCTAGTCATAGTTTAGTCTATACATAGAATATTCATAGTGTAGTCCCAGTCTAGTCAAAGCCTAGTCATATTCTAGTCATATTCTAGTCATAGTCTAGTCATCTAGTCACAGTCTAGTCATAGTCTAGTCATTGTCGTCTATCTATAGTGTGGTCATATAGTATAGTCATAATCTATTCAGAGTTTTATCATAATCTAGTCATACTCTAGTCGTAGTATTGTAATAATCTAGGCATAGTCTAGTCTGGCGTAAGTTTAGAAATAGTCTAGGTAATCATATTCTTGTCCTTTTCCACTAGTCATAATCTGCTCATATACTAATCGAATTCTAGTTATAGTAAAGTGAAGTTACAGCCTATGGTTAGTTTTTTTAAGGAATTTATTCTTTTTCCTTTCTGAAATAAATATTTTGATAAATAAAACACATATCTAAATTATAAAAGATTAAAAATATAATAAATCACGTTTCCTGCAAAGATACGTATCCAATGCTCTGTTAAAAAAATAATTAAATTAATGTACGGGTAGATTTAATAAAGACAACTGTAATAAAAAGGGCATTAACATGAAATGATGCAAGCAAAGAAACTTTCATCTAAATAAATTTGGTTTAGAAAAACAAACACAAAGGGCTTAAAATATGTAAAACTAAGCCAAAAAAACGTTAATACACACATGATTGTTTGAAAATGAGTGGTATTTGTTTCAAATTGTGTGTGCTTCCGGTGTGTTGTCCCTTATATAATTTTTATTACGAGTTATTCCCTTTTGTTAAATCTCATTGAGGCTGAAAAAAGCACGTTGATTTATGATGAGACTTCTTTGCGGCCAGAGTTTGCATTACATTGCTATATAGTGTTGGTATGTGTTGCTAACACATGAGTAATTTGTGTGTGTTTGTTTACTTGTTTTCGCATTTTGGGTACTTAAAATGATAAAAATCTTTAAATAAAACAGATAAATATCTGAGTCAAGAAAATGAAAATAAAAATAAAAACTATAGTAAATAACAAACAGAAATTTTTGTTTTAGACTTTTTGTCTAAGCTAATGGCGTCATATAAAATAAAATACGTGTAAATGCCTGAGTGTTTAAATAAATTTGTCAAAAGCAATTTTCTGCCTGAGTTCCTTCTGGAGTGTCATTAAAAAATAAATACTTACGCACTTGCACACTTTCACTTGTGTGCTGTCATTATAGGCCAGCCTAGTAAAAGTTATCAACAAAGAATATACAACTTTTCCTGAACACTTTGAACACAAACGAGCGCATTGTAAGTATGGAAAAGCCAAAAGAAAAAGGTAAAAAAGAGTAAATTGTAGGGGTTTTAAGTACCTTTTTTAACTGATGAGAGGTTAATTTGCTTTGTAGTCTACCTTTTGCAGTCATGTGGAAGACTTAAGTTATTTCGTATAAAATATTCGTTGCTTAAGGTTTTGTCATGGTTTTATGGCCCAACTAAGTTGAAAATAAATTACTTTATCACAAAATTGTCAGGCTCTTTGTTTGGATGCTTATAAAGAGTTTCTTAAGTGTTGTTTCTTTTTAGTAAAAAGAAATTAAAATTGTACTCATGTGTGTAAAAACGTTATCAAGAAATTCTATACACATTAGTTTTACATTACAATGTATCCCTACAAATGGGTTTAACAATAAGGGCGGGTGAATTTGTTAGTTTTTATTTATCGATTTTATAGGCTATAAAATCAAAGCATCTTGCCAGATTATGGTAAAAAAATTAAAAAAAAAATTTTGCATCAAAATAGACGATTGTTTAACATTTAGTGGCCAGCTTAAGGTAGACAAGTTCAGTAAAAAATCTGTCAAAAATCTAAAAAATTGTCAATCTTTTGAAAACATCGCACAGTGTACTGGAGAACCTTATTTAATGTCATATTCCAAATTAATATCGCTGATAAACACTTAGAATTGATTAAACAAATAGAAATCTATCGATTTTTTTGGTGTTATTTAAATATCTTCCAATCCCTTCGGGAAATCCTTTATAAAAACTATAGCCAAGTTCATTACCCCATATTATCCTAAAAAGAGAAATTTATTATAATTTGTGTATCTAATTCAGTGAATTTGAAATTTTAATTTAATTATTTGCCAATATCAAAATTAATTGCTGTTAATGTTAATAGTTGTTGAACATCACTGGGTTCTTTACAGCCATAAGATAGTTACAAGAGAAGTACAAATGTTCTAGCAGAGATTTAATTAACTGCTAGATCTTGCTGTTGAGGACCATATATGGCAGAAAAAAACTTCCATCGCTAAATTATAAAATTGCATAAAATGAACTTAGTTTATAAAGCGAGCCGCTTGCTACAAGATCTGCAGCTCGCTTCCAACTGCCCCTAACATGGGGAACAGGCACTAGAAAAAGTTGGCCATTGGTTATTTAAAGCCCCAATTACTCACCTTGTCGTTCCAAGTATCATGGGCACTCAGAAGTTTTTAGGAGACTGGTGCCACTCGGAGATCCTCTCAGACTCACTGCTGAATTCCCGCGACTTTATTAGCAGCTGTTCCACATATCTGTGACACTTTCCACTATCCGCAGCCTGAACAGGCGCCTGATAGCACTCAGCTGTGCTTCCTTAAGTTATGGACTCGGCAAGATACTTAAACAAGACCATAAATCTCATTTTCGCTCCATGCCTAATCCACTCCCGACGGCGAGTACTTTTTCAATACTATGGCTTTATTAGAAAAAAAGTATCCCATTATATAAGAAAGTCTAAAGTGGTCTAATCGCAGCTTCATGGCTGCCAACTGACATTACTAAGATGAATGATAACGAAATTATCAAACTTATTACCAAAGACTGATGGTTTGATGAGCAGTGTGAAGACCAAAGATTATCCTAGTTCATATTTTCCATTTCAGGCTATAAAAAGTCCGACATTGACTGAAAGTCCTTGAAAATTAAATCTTCAAAAAGCGAACAATATATGTTCTCATCATCTTATATCTAAGTTAATCGCCCATGTTCTGAAAACGCTGCGTTTTGAAATCGCAAATCGTTTTTAAAACGCAAAACGCATTTAAGCATGTTCTGATAACGAAGCGATTTGCTGGCGTTTTGCCTTTTTTTGGTGAGTTTCATAACTGGTTGCCGGTTTCAAATAGGATCTAGAATAATTTTTTTATATCTCGTAAATGTTTGTAGGTGCTTGAACAGTTTTTAAATTATTTTTGAATTTTTATAAAGGGTTGTTTACTACTTTTTAATTAAAAATGTGAACATAATAAATTTCAAATAATATTATCATAAGTTTAAAAAATTTTTTTTCTAAGATCAAATTAACCAGCTGTTTGCATAAATCGCCAGTGTATAAATAAACAAATGATACTGACAATTGACAAAAACAAAGCAAAATTTTAAATTGCATATTTTTAATTAAAATTGTGAAAAAATGTTAAAAGTTTTTCTTCAAATAAAAACAGAACATATTAAATTTTAATTTTACATCAATTTATTTTCTCTTTCAAGTTCAGGGGGGTTACTGCGTATTTCGATTCGAAAGAAAAATTGTTCGAAACACAATGTAAAAGACATACAAATTCGAATGATTTTTCTTTCGAATCGAAATACGCAGTAACCCCCCAGTTTAAATAAAAATGACCAGATCGCTTCAGCATACACTAGCGGTTTGAAAACGACAGATTTCCAGCGTTTTCGTTTGCCAGAACACCTGTTTGGCGTTTTCAAATCGAAAACGCAAATTTTAAGCGATATGCGTTTTTCAGAACATGGGCGATCTTAACTAAGTCCACCGAGTTGGGAAAAAATTTATTTTCTTGGTAAATGATAAAATTTTGGAATCTTCTCTCTGGTGCTCCTTAAAAAAAAAATAATAACCTTCATTATTAATCGGATATAAGCTCGGTCGTTTAGGATGTTACGAGGCAGGGGATTTAGGTGTTTCCAAAAAACGCAATCTTGTTTACTTAACAAAGTTTGGTTTGATACTATATTAGTGTTAACTAAAAACGAATGTTGGAAGTAAAACAAATAAACAAAAAGTAACTTTCATTGCTAACCGAAGGTTGGCTGAAGGAACAACAAAATATAAGGTGGTAAATATTAAAAGTAAAAATATTCAACAAGAGGGAAGCTTAAGGTAGTGGTAGACTTCGTTCTTACCAACTGACGATTGATAATTGAATACAAGTTTTCTCGTATTCCTTTATCTGGGTTTGGTTGGTTAAATGGAAGATGCTTACAACTAAACACTACCCTAAGTAGATTAGTTAGGAGAGTGCTGATGACAGACGTGGCTGTCTAGAAAATATGCATTCCGCTCCTGCTGGTGTCTAAAATTAAATTTTCCCAATTTTTCTTTAATATTATCACCTAATTTGTAATTTAATTAATTCTTTCTTAGAGAAAATGAAAAAAACTTAAGCTTGATTATAAATTTCATTGTATATTACTTTAGGATAAACTTACGTTTAGACGCTGAGTTTATTACTGTCATAATAGCCAAGTAAAAGCTTCTGTTCTTGAAAAATCGGGCAGACTTGTCTAGTTTTTAGGGTACCGTATCCAAAGGTTAAAAACGTTACCCTATTGTTTTCACTACAATGTCGGACCGTCTGTCGTGCGACCGTTTATCTCTGCAACTGTAGTAGGTAGAAATTTTCACAGAAGATGTATATCTGTTGCCGCTATAGCAACAAATACTAAAACTTATAGGGTGTGCCGATAGAGACGTGTTAGTCACGTATATGCGTTTATTTCTTTAACTGTAGGAGGCATACAATTAAAATTTACAAACAATAATTAAAACTTAGATCGCTTTATAAACAGGTATAAAAAACTAAACCGAAAAATTAATGGGTGTTCCGATAGTGACGTGAATTAATGTATATGGTCTAAGTTTTGGACGATAATAGGTAGACTCTTGAAGTTTTTACAGGAGGTGTATTACTATGGCCATTATAACAAATAGTAATAATTAAAGGGTGTGCCGACAGTGACGTGCTTTGCCTAATTTTTTTAATTACTATGACCCAATAAAAAAACAGTAAAAATTAAAGGGTTTTCCGACAGTGACGTGATTTGCATGTATAACGCCTTATGTTTTGAACCATAATAGTTAGACACTTTTGTACAGATGTGTTGATACGGCCGCTATGACAATTACTTAAAATTAAAGGGTGTTCCGACAGTGACATGTTTTTCACGTATAGTGACTGGAAAGAGAATTTCCATTGCAGCAAATAACAAAATTAAAGGTTTTCCGACAGAGACATGATTTGTACGTAAATAGCCTTATTTTTTTACGTAATAGGTAGACTCTTGATATGTTTACAGTAGATGTTGTACTTCGGACGCTGTAGCAATTGCTAATATCTAAAGGGTGTTCCATCAGTGACATGCTTTTCACGTATATTAATTTACTTTTTGAACCGCAATAGAAAGGAGCCTGATATTTGTATAGAAAGTGTTTTACCATGGCCCTATAACAACAATTACAACAATTTAATGTGTGTTCCAATAAAATTAAAGGGTGACAAAATTAACAACTTGAATTTTTAAAGTATTACTGAACATATTACGGAAGCCTTCGTGTATGAGTCTAACTCGCACTTGTCTGATTTATTTCATATTTGTATTAATGAACGTGATAATGTAAGCTTCTCAAGGCAGCTCTAAACCACAACTTACACAAACTTAAAGGCAATATGTACATACATTTTTTTACTTAGCCAGTTACCCAAAATTAATATAAACATTTCTCTTCAGTTATTTGAAGGAATTAAATCTACTTATGATGTATAATAATCAAAAATACAGATTTAAAAAATTTTTACCAAAAAATTGCAATTTAAAAAATATCTGTACATATAATTCAATAGTTACTCATTTCCGTCTGTCTGTCTGTCTGTCTGCTTTGTGTTCGCATGACGTACAAATTACTGAATGGATTTTAACAAAATTTTGTGAGAGTATCCTGGTCCCAATATAGGATACTTTTTTCCGCAAAAATTCTTATTTCTAAGAGAAAGTGGAGAAAAAGTAGTGAAAACGTAATTTCCATTTTAAAGATACTGAAATTTTCGGTTTATAACTGGGATATTTTCAACACGTTTATATTCAACACGGTTATTTTATCAAATCACCTTTTCATTTTTTAAACGTGGGTTATTTCAAGAACTACTGCGCAACAATTGGCGCCAGTTGTATATAATTTGTATTTTTACTTTGTTATTCAAATATTTTAAACACCTCTTACAGAGGTTTACAATAATTTTTTGAATTTTTGAATTTTTTATAAATTTTAGAATCTTATCGACAGATAGGTTCCTTTATATAAATTAAATACATAAAAACTGAAGCACTAAAACGTAAGAGTATTTTAATTGGTGTGGAATACTTTCAAAGCAAAATCGAGCAAAATATTGTCAGGACGCCCACGGCGCACATAGGGGAATTTTGCCAATCTAGCCGGATATTACTTTTTTTTAGATTATATTGGCTCTAAAAATATACTAAGTGCCCCTAGGTTAATGAAACTTTGCAGAAAAATCTGTTATGGTCATAGGCTGTAAAATCTATAAAATAGGAAAAATCGGATCAAGGAGAAAAAAGATCCCCTTGGAAGAACTAATCGTACCTCTGAAAAATTCAAGTTTATTTTTTGATTTTCTCGTCATTTTGTTTAGCAATTTTTAGACCCGCCCCTTTTTGTGGGCGGTGAAATAAAAAATTATTTGAAAAAAATAATGCAATTATTAAAAGAAATAGATTACCTACTTATAAAACTTTATTTTTATGGGCAGGGGGAAGTAGTCCACCAAACCCACCCCCAAAACGTTCCTGTGAAAAAAAAATTTTTTTCATAAAAATATTCATTTTTAAGCTTTCCAATGCCTAACCAATCTCCGCCTCCCAAGAATATTATTAAAATTTTTTTTTTGTAATTTGTTACTTCATAGTATTTTATTTATCGGAAAATAATTAATTTGTTCATATTAATAACTTATTTATGATTGTAACGATAAATTTTGTTTAAAATTATAACAATTAATTTATTTAAAACAACTTCTCCTTTGCACTAAGATGATGATGAGTGCCATGGTTCTTCTTCGTCTGATTCTTCAAAGACCTCTTCCAAAGGTGGAAGCATGTAAGAAATTGCTTCTTTCGTACGGGTCTTTTTTGGAATGGGTCTAGTAAAGAGTGGGTCAGAACTTAGCAAAAGCCAATGAATAATATCTATGTTACACTGAACCCTTGAAAACTCTCTAGCAAAATTTTGGCTGTTAAGCCGGAAATGTTTGTTTCGTGCTTCAGCCGCTTCTTCTGATAACAGCCTAATAGGCAAGAATGCCTCATTCATAACAGTTGCACCATGTATTAAAATCTTGTGCATTGTAGGTGGCATAGGAATCCACTCATATAGAGTAAAGTTTTGCAGTATCTAAGCAATAATCGTTAAACTCGTGCATTTGGATTTTGTGATCATTATATTACTTCAATAATAACCTATGAAATCAAACTGAATTCCAGTTATTTCTGCAGCTAATTCAGGATTAGAAAAAAATCTTCTGCTAGTGTTACCATCGTTGGTGACTCCAAATCCAGCTTTCGGTACACCCACTATTAGACCTAATTCACTTCTAAATTTTTCGTGGATATTTTTTTTTCCTCGCGTTAACAATGGCTTTGTCGGCATCAGATTTTATTTGCTATTTTTTCACTGTCAGTTTATATGAAAGGTATTACACCTTTCTCTCTCTCTCTTTCTTTCGCTCTCAAATAGGCGAATTCTGGCGTGTAAAGTAAATATTCCGAAAGAAAGGGCATCTACGTCTATATCTCTTTTGATATTTAAATTGTTCTTTGTACAGGTAATAACAGTGTTAGATATAATGATTTAAATAAAATACCTTCAGTTATTAAAAACCAAAACATTTTATGAATATACAAGGGTTTCTTACTCGTATTTACCTATCCAAGATAAGAAAAAACATAATAAGGTAAAATTTTCAAAAAATCGCAAAAAAATGGCGCAAAAACGCGCAACGTTTTTTTTACAGTATAAAAGTGGAGATTGTAAATTTTGTAGTGATATATGACATTTTAAAAAGCTTTTCACTTTTTTTTATTTTGACAAACAATTTTACAAAGAAAAAAACTTTTTTTCAATTTTGAACGAAATTTTTTTATCATTAAAAATTAAAAAAAAAAAATCTAAAAATTAACATAAGTAGCTACTAATAAACCCTTTCATAGAAAAAAAATCAATACAAAATCTTTATTCGTTTAGCCACCAAAAATATATTGCAAGCCTCTCAAAATCGTTTAAAGTCATTAAAAACGTATGCGATTTACTCAACTTTTCTGATGTTAACAGTGTCCCAAAACGACAAATCTCAAGCAAAAGCCTTGAAAATTCACTATACGATGCAGAATTTGTTGTCTGTCGAACTGCGTACTTAAATTTTTACATTTCTCAAAATTAATTTTTGGCCTAATGTCCGGCTAGATTGACAAAATACCCCTCTGTGCGACGTGGCGGGCACTGGTGGCAAAAGTTTTGAACTTCTACGAAAATTCGAAATATCAACAAAGAACCAAAAGATTTTTTTTCTTTACAGAAACAAAAACTATAGTTCGTCAAAAAATTTAAATTTTACAAAAAATAATCTTTTGAACAAAAAAAAAAACGAATAACAAATTAATAAATAAAACATCACAATTTCTGCAAAAGTCAATAATAAAAGCAAAAGAAGCCTAATTTACTAGAATATAGCAGATTATTTTCATTGGAAAACTCTTTTAATAATCCCTTCTACAATTATTTTTTTTTTAAATACCTCGCGCAACCTAAAAAATTTTAAACTTTAAGGATACAAAAAATTTTTTTGTACATCAGAATATTTTTTGAGAAAACTTCATATCAACTTTATCCACTTTATGTTTAATTTATTTTAACACTAAAGATGGCACAGTAAAAAACCATTTAAAATTTCAATTTTATCAAAAACTTTTTCATCATTATAACACTTTAGTCTCTACCAAGAACTTCAAAAAAAATCAATATTAAATTTGATTCCAATACCAACAAAACAAAAAGAAAATATTGTATTACACATTTTTGCTAAATAAAAAAAAATACTCTATGGATTTGAAACGTTTTAAAACACTTTATTTTCTACAACTTACATACACACACACTCTTACAAATTAAACACTGAGACAGAGACGCGAGCTCATAAACTGCAAGAAAAACCCAACATAGAATTCGCACATTTATAGGAATAAGTAAACGAGAACATGTTTGAGAATGAGATCGTATTAATACGTTTTACAACTTTACACAAACATACAAAAACATACAAACAACTTTTGTTGTAGTCTTATGCGCTAAAACTAGTATGAGTATTTTTACAATTTTACACGCTGTTATGCAAATTCCTATACACAGTCCTATTCGTGTTGGTGTGAGCATTAGTAATTTTAGATATTTTAATATGTGTTTGTAAACGTGCGTATGTATGGATGCGTGTGTGTATGTGTGGTTGTTTGTGTATAAATTTATTTGTTGATGATCCCTGTAGCTGCTGTTCCGCCATGTTTTGCATTTATGCGTTGCAACATTTGTGCTCCAGTTTTTCAATCATTTCATTATATTTTTCTAGGGTTTTTTTTTGTTTTTTCTTGCTTTTTTCTTTTAACAAATTTTTTCCATGACATTAATGCCTTTTCCAGTGTTTAACGAAGATATGCTTTGCATTTTTCTAATCTCGCTTTCCCTTTTCCATTTGGGTTTTTTCCAATTGTATTCCTAGTTCTCTAACGCTTTTTGTAAGCAACTATTTGTTTGCATTTACCGACCCAACCCAACCAACTAGAAGAGCTAAACAAACCAATCACTGGTAGGAATATTGGAATATTGTCATTGAAATTCCCCGTGTGACTTTATATATTTTTCTACTCAATTTACATTTTTCTTTTTTTGTGTTTTATACGTTTGTTGTTTAAACAAGGGAAAAAAATATCATCGATTGTTTTTTTTTTTGTTTGTTTTTGTTGTCCTGTATACTTTAATTTGGTTTATTTTTACAATGGAATGGCATTTGATTTGTTTTTTGTAATTTGAATGTTATTTGCTTGAAGGCCAAATGGATAGAAAATAGTATAAAGGAATGCTTCAACCATCAGACAAAAAATATTACTTTAATTTTTAATTAGGTAAAGGGTGTTTTTTTCATAAGGGCATTCATGATTAAATTTGAAATAAAACAACGAAAAATTCATGATTTATGATTTATAGGCGAAAATCTACTTATCGCTCCAAGAAAATCCTAACTTTAGCTAAAGGCAAGTTATAATAATGGGCCTAAATGTATTAAAATTTAATTATGATTTAAAGTATAATGTAAGTATTATGTTTTGCTAATTTATATATCAATGAAATCTATAGTTCATTGATACATAAATTGACAAAACTGAAATCGTTGATTATAATAATAATAATAAATAAAAATATTTTATTAGAAAAAATGTCTCCGCACTGATAGAAAGCACTTCAACCACCGTCGTGATCAACATTGACCAAACAAAGACTAGAAAAGGCATCATTTGGATATAATATGAGAGGCTAATCCTTTTCGCGATGCTTCCCATGCCAAGGGAATTGCTCTTAAAAAAGTTAAAGCCAATTTTGATATCCCTAAGTGCGGGAGAGTACGGCAAAAAAACACGGCTTTGTTACCTCGTGACAGTATCTTGAACTACATCGAAGAAAGCTATAAAGTGTTAGTTGCTGGTTTCCATCGTTTAGGTCAAGCCATAGATGATATACCCGTTGTACGTTTTAAAGTTGTTAAAATCGCTTGTATAAGGAAAAGAAGAAAGCTTGTGTTTTATTCCATTTATAATTAAATTCATTTTTTTTTTTCTTTACATACAAAATAAAATAAAAAAAAAATTTTAATATGACATTTTATAGTTTTTAACCATAGTTACCATAATCGTTTAATTTAACCATAATATAATTTTTAATAATAATATGGTTTGACTATAATCATATAATTTAACCATAATATGTTGCTCTTAGTTTATGGTTACCTCCACCACGTTTTTTCTTAGCGTGTACTTATCAACACAACTGCATTTTATCACATCAAAATATGTGTAACGCACTAATGAAGACCTTTTCCAAAAACTAAAGATTTTTTCAGCAATTTTTTCAAATTGTAAAGGTTTTTGTATTCAATATTTTGTTAATTATGCAGACTTTCATTTATTACCCCATAAAAAAATCTGATTATTCACATCACTATAATCATGCCCCGAAGTTCAGATTTTTTTAATTTTTGTAAGGGGTTTTCCAGTTTAAAAATTTATCGCAATGGCTTAGCAAAATAAAAATATCGAGTCATCTCTTTAAAAAAAAAGTTATTTTGAGGACTCTCTAACATCTAACCTGGCGCAAGGTCAAAAAAGTGAAAAATCGCTTAAAAATGGTATCAATCTTAAAGGAGATTATTCGTGAAATCACAAAGAAATAATATGAAATGCATATTATTCATTTCAATAAGTTGACTTTTATTTTGCTTTGCGCTGTAACCTCACATAAATTCCTTCAATATATATATATATATATATATATAAGTATTATACGTTTTGTAAAGTTAACTCAAATCTCTTTTAATCCATGTCAATAATTCTTTTTATTATTTGCCGTTTATTTCCCCTGTTAAATTTCATATCATCTTGTCACACGATGTTATTATTAAATGAAACAAAAACTGCTCAACAACTACATGCACAAAGGAAAAGGTATGTTTTAGGATGACTGAGTGGGTGTATGTGTAAATGTGTTATACGGTTCAACTTTATACTCAGTTGAATAAATGTGTCAATAATATACAACAATATTGTTAAGTTAATTTGTTTTTCTTAGACAGGATTAAACACAGGATAAATACAAATTTAATTCTATGCAAAATAGAAAAATGTATAAAAAAAAAATCTGGAAGGTGGAAGGACTTATTAGGGAGAAATGATATTTCAACCACATCAGAAGTAAAAATTCTTGTTTTACATCTAGTTCGGCACCATACTTGGAAAAGCCATATAGAATAAAAAATAACACAAATGAAGTTGAAATCAGTCTAAATAAACTGGTTTATTAGCATAAACTCTACCCTAAGCTTGAATTGTATACTTTATTGTACAGAATGCAATAAAGATTATCGTCAGTACCTGCCGTGTTGCACTTATCTGATAGCGATCTTACCACTGGGTGAATACAATACCTCTACTAACGTGCTCACAGCGCATAGCGACTCAGCAGGTCGCAATTTCAGAACACAGCTGACAGGGCTAAGGCTTACACTTGATTAGTTGGACACTGGTCAGACCTCAAAGGTTATTATCTCTCTGTTAGCCTCGGGGACTGGTGCCCCAGGCAGCATTGACGTTAAGGTGTTAAAAATCAGCAAGACAACAAAATGCCCCGTAGGCCGACTTTAATTTTACAAATCGATCTTCTACTTTTGGTTTTATTTCATAAAGGCATGAATTATATTGACCTTCAAAGGAAAGTAATCAAAAGAGAAATAAGAAGAAACTAATCAAGAGGCATCAAAACGCCAAAGGAACTGGTTCATTTCGTGCAATAATTTTATCAACAAAATGACGTTTCAATAATTTGATGGTTTCGTGAGATGTAAGGCGCGGAGCACTATGTTGAAATCACAAGTTGTCGAGGTGTATCTGATTGATTTTTGGAAACAAAAACTATGTAAGCAGTTTATTAACAACGTACACTATTCAATGTAATTTTAGCTCCCATATCATTTAGAAAGAAATATGAAGCCATGATGCCATTGGCTAACAATCTACACGAATTAGTAAATATTTGTGGTTGCAATGGTGACTTATTTGATTTTCTTAGATTTTTCTTCAGGTTCGAGATTTTCCGATCAAACATTTCAGCATTTGTGCATTTGTTTATGGGAACAATGAAAAAACATACGACCCAAGTGATGATCTGTAGACTTCAATTCTTGAACAAGCTAAACCTTGTAAGGATGTAGATCAAGATCTATATGTAAAATTTTCTACGACAGTAGCCGGATATGTATGATCTTAATAGATCGGATGGAGGGAAACATCTTGTCAAATATCCGAAGCACTTGAAAGAATCTTTAGAGACTTGTTTTAAAACCATTGGACAGCACACTACACAGAATTACCATGGCACCAATTAAATGTTTTAATTAGTTTCAAATTAAAGTTCAATACATTTTTTAATTGATTTAAATATATATTTGTTTAAGACAGAACAAAAAAATTCTTAATTAAACACATAATTGAATCAATTAATTATTTAAGTAAATTTTAATCAGAAACCAATTAAAACCTTTTATTCATGAAAATATTTTTGCTTTACAAATCGATCCTCAAAGCAATATGGTGTTTTGGTCACAGCCAAAACTTCCAACTGAGAAAAATTTTCCAGGCGCCAAAATAAGAATCTGCAAATTTTCAATTTTTTTTTTTTTTTTGATATATAAAAAGACTTTAACAATCAAAAAGAACTAAACAGTCACTCATAGAACGCATAAATGAATAAAAGAAGTTTATAAAGTATTTAAATGCACTGGCCTGAAACATGATAATGATCGCGGTTACAATCGACTAAGAAGGTTGGATATTGCTTCTCCTTATAGGGATAATACCCTAATAATAACATAAAATTGTGTTTCTTTATTCATAAGGCTAAGGATAGCGTTAAAAGTATTTATTTATTTATTAAATGTTAAAATACAATTACAAATTATATTCCATCTTAACCGAGCTTAGTATAGAAGATTTTCACTTGCTATATTAAAACACCCAGAGTCTTTGGTAGGAATCCAACACACAACTCCAGACTGATAGACTAGCACACTACCTACTAGCCTACCGGGGCACCCTGTGTTACAAGTAAAAAACAATTGTGTTAACTGCTCCAGAAGGGATTGCAGAAGCTCCTTTACCCATTTTGTGATTTCTTTTAATATATTTTTTAATTAAAAAGATCTCTTAGATTACGAATCTCATCGAATTCTTCTGTTTTTACTCAGAGCACGTTCGTTATTTACAATTCAAATTTTTTGATTCAAATTTATTGTAACGAATATCTCATCGAGACAGGGCAGCTTTGAGGTTTTTGTCTATAATAAAAAGTCATAGAGCTCTACTGCTTGTGCTATTTTAAACAATAAGAAGTGGGATATTTTTTATATTTTATATTAATAATTTCTGTATTAATTTATGCGAGGGCTGCAAAATTTTTTGTGAAAAAAAATACCAAATTTTTTGGTGGGAATCAAAACCACAACGTCCGACTGACTAACCGCACTTCTACCAGCCCAGCTTGGACGTCTCCTAAGGAGTCAAGTATATCGATATTTATATACACTAAGCTTTTGTTTTACGTCACTAACCTTTCTTAGCAATTTAAGTTACATGGCTTCGTGTTAGGCCATTGTAGCGTATGATTAATATAATTTTGAGAATTTATATAATTTACAACACTCATACGCCCAATCGTCATAGCAAAGACAAACATTAAGATCGTTAAATTTTATAACTTACAATGCCACCAAATTTGTTAATATTTGTCATAAAGATCTGACGATGAAAGTGGTTGATATTTACAAACAAAAGATAATACCGCTGCTATAAAAAAATTTAAACAAAAACACAAAGACTCTGTAAAGCAACACTAAAGAAATAAAGATTAAATCGCACGCAAAAATTAACATACAAATGTAAAATTGTTGCCTTAGTTTACCAAACAAAGTTAACAAATGATGTTCTGTAATCAAATGTAACATAATTTTGGTAAAATTATTACCATTTACTAAACGAATTTTGTGTCTTATGGCCATAACAATGACTGCAAAGGAAAAAAAATTCATTTATCTTTACTACACAAGATTTTATATTTTATGCATTTCGAGCACAAAATTGCTACATAAAAATAAAAGAAAAAGAAAGTGAAAACTGCAACTTTCTGTCACATCAATATATATGGAATTTTCAATAAAAGTATAACAATGGAAACAGAGAAAAATAAACAGAAAACACATAAAAATAAAAATATTAAATTTTCTGCATTTATTGACCATTCATTGTTCATCGAAAAAAGCCAACTAATTCACATCAAAAAATATTTATGCGCCATAAAGTTATGACAGAAAAACAAAGAAGAAACAGATCATATCTATTGAATTGTCCTCTAAATATCAAAGTATATATATATGAGTACTGCGATTTTTTTTCAACTTTTACAACACTTGGCATTTATCAAAATATTTTGTCCAAGATTTTTGTTCTTTAAAGGAAAAGTTAAAACTTTTTATCAATATTCGAAAAAACAAGTATTTTTTCCAGTAAAACAAATTTGTGTTCAAGGACATTATCCAGATTTTATAAAATTAAAAATATAACCTTAATGAAACATAGTAAAAGATGTTTTGAAATTATTTTTTCAGGCCCGCTTTATGCCTGAGAGGTTTGGCGGTTGTCGACTTATCAGAGACTCCGAGTAACTGTTATTCGATGATTACTATTTGTATTAAGTTTGTCTTTCATGTGGTTCTCTGCCTTCATAGTCTCCTCCAACCATTTTCTGCGATGATATTTAAAACGTCTATGATCATACATGGCTCCATAAACACCTCATAAGCTGTCATTAATATTAACATCATCAAATTGATGTAAATGATTTGATGAAGTAATGATTTGAATCGAAAATTTGCAAATATTAATACCATTCAACCTACACGCAATATATATGAATATTCATTCTCAGTTCCCATTCGAAATTCATTCATTTTTCGCCGTGTAAGCCAATGTGAAGTCATGTTAAGTTTAGCTACAATTAAAGCAAAGACTAATGGTGTTAATGGAATAAATCCCTCCCTTTTAGGAGTTATCTTCCCAAAACACTTAAAAATGCATCACTCATTTTTTTAACACCATACTAAAACTAATCATATCTCTAAGCGAAATAATGATTCTAGGCCAATTGCAATTCTTCCCTTCTTATCTAAAGTTATGGAAAAATTTATCAGCCAGCAAATTAATGAGTATCTAAAAAAAACCACAATCTTTTATCTGATAGGCAATCCGGCTTATCTGTATTACAGCTCTTACGAATGTGATCATAGAAAAATCTGAGATCTTGATCATAACAAGAGGATGGTCTTATTTTTAATACTACTGGATCATATAGCAAGGCCTTGGACATAGTCAATCCTTTCATTACATTGACAAATCTAGGGAAATTTTTTTTATTTTTCACCTACTGCCTGCAAAGGTTTAAATAACCATCTTACTGGACGATCTCAAGTAGTTGAACTTAATGGAAAATATTCAGAAATCTTTAGGGGAAGTACAGGTGTTCTATAGGGTTCAATAATTGGGCCTAATCTCTCTGTATATTAATGATGCGATAGTATACTAAAAAGTACAATTATAAGCTGATGATGTCCAGATTTATAATAGTAGTAATGCAAGCCACATTCATTCATATGAGGCCTACATAAACAGCGATTAAGAGAGGGTTAAAGATTGTGCATATCAAAACGGATTGTAAAACAACCCTTCCAAATCAAAGTGGATTTTTGACGCTAGAAAACAATAAAAACTTAAATGCTGATATTCATATAAAAGTAAACAAAGATATCATACCGACTGTAGTTGATAGAGTATATGAAACCTTTGGGGTGTCAGGTATTCAAAGCCTATCAAAATACGCACACTTATTGCTAAAACATATCTCTTACCTGTCCTCCTAGATTTTTCAAAGAAATAATTAAACAATAACATAAAAGGGGCTTCATGAACAGCTTTTAAGTGGCTTCATAAACACATTTCAAGGGTCTTCATGAACACCTTTTAAGAAGCTTCATAAGGGGCTTCATAAGCACCTTTTAAGGGGCTACATAAGCACCTTTTAAGGGGCTACATAAGCACCTTTTAAGGGGCTACATAAGCACCTTTTAAGGGGCTACATAAGCACCTTTTAAGGGGCTACATAAGCACCTTTTAAGGGGCTACATAAGCACCTTTTAAGGGGCTACATAAGCACCTTTTAAGGGGCTACATAAGCACCTTTTAAGGGGCTACATAAGCACCTTTTAAGGGGCTACATAAGCACCTTTTAAGGGGCTACATAAGCACCTTTTAAGGGGCTACATAAGCACCTTTTAAGGGGCTACATAAGCACCTTTTAAGGGGCTACATAAGCACCTTTTAAGGGGCTACATAAGCACCTTTTAAGGGGCTACATAAGCACCTTTTAAGGGGCTACATAAGCACCTTTTAAGGGGCTACATAAGCACCTTTTAAGGGGCTACATAAGCACCTTTTAAGGGGCTACATAAGCACCTTTTAAGGGGCTACATAAGAACCTTTTAAGGGGCTACATAAGCACCTTTTAAGGGGCTACATAAGCACCTTTTAAGGGGCTACATAAGCACCTTTTAAGGGGCTACATAAGCACCTTTTAAGGGGCTATATAAGCACCTTTTAAGGGGCTACATAAGCACCTTTTAAGGGGCTACATAAGCACCTTTTAAGGGGCTACATAAGCACCTTTTAAGGGGCGACATAAGCACCTTTTAAGGGGCTACATAAGCACCTTTTAAGGGGCTACATAAGCACCTTTTAGGGGCTTCATCAACACCTTTTAGGGGCTTCATCAACACCTTTTATGGGACTTTATCAACACCACTTTTAAGGGGGTTCATGAAGACCTTTTAACGGGCTTCATTAACACCTTCTAAGGGTCTACATGAACACTTTTTAAGTGGCTTCTTAACACCTTTTAAGGGGCTTTATAAAAACCTTTTCAAGCGCTTCAAAAATACATTTTTATGTTCTTAATAAAAACATTTTAGGGTCTTCATAAAAACCTTTTAGGGGGTCTTCATTAATACAAAGGAGGTGTTCATAAAGGCCCATAAAACGTGTTTTTGAAGACAGTTTTCAAGGGCCTTGATAAAAAACATTTTAAAAGTTTTTATGAACACCTTTTGAGGGGTTTCATGAACATCTTTTAAAAGGCTCCATGAATATAAATTAAGGGTCAAAAAGATTTTCGCTATGAAATGTTTGTAGCCTAAGGGGTATGCCAGCAGAAAGAAAATGAGATATTTTCAAAAGGATTCCTTATTATTTTCAGGTGGTAAATCTTTTTAATTTTATCAATAAGAAAATCCCATTAAATCAATAAGAAAACTTGTTATTCACAATTTGCTTACTCAGACCATTTTTACACCTTGCAATAAACGCCGCAACTTTTTCATGCAACTTTTTTCTTGTTAGTAGGAGGGGTTGGGAGGCAAGCGGGGTTGAAAAAGTTGCATGACAAAGCCTGACGAGGCATTTTTTGTTTTTTGTTTTTGATTATTTTCATTTTATTTTTTTAAAGTGTTGTCTACTTTTTGACTACAGAAAAAAACGACAAGTTGTATTTTTGTTTTGTATAAAAAAATTGTTTCCAAATTATAATTTAAGATATACATATATGTATATATAAAAATTTAATTTTAAACAAAAATTTCACAAGAACAAATTGGGCGGTACTCTTAGTTTCGCAGTTACGGACCCCATTAAATTTGTATGTAAAGTATGGTAAATCTAGACTATTTTAGGGTAGAATGAGATAATATGCGTGCGATTGGAAAGGTAATTAAAAGTATTATCCAAATAAAATTAAATTAATAAAAATAAATCAGCCAAATGCGAGTCAGAATCACACAAGTATGGTCTCGAACTATGTTCAGTTAAACTTTAAAAATTCAAGTCTATAATTTTTACGTCTTATGAGGCATGCTTTAATTTTAAATTTTTTTTTCTACTAGAGCATAGTACTAAATATCCTGTGTAAATATCAAGTGTTTGCATACAAGGTTAAGAAAAGAAAGGCAAATTCCGCAACTTTGAGACATTTAGGGACCACCCCATTATTATTAAATTTATTTTCGTTTCTTGTTGTTACTGTAGATATTGTTAAATATAATATGTATAAATTTTAAGTCTCAATATAAGGTTATATATCTAAAATCGTGTCATTATCAAAACACCCTTTAATTTTTGTTTTTGATATTTGTTCTAGGGGACAAATTTGTACATAGTTTGCGTAGGTGTAAAGTGTCTACCCGTTCCGGTTCAAAAATTAAGCTACAACTATTCGAAAATATTTGCCACTCTCGCAAAACCCTTTATTTTTATTTTTTGATTTTTTCCATAAACTCACACACTCTGTATATACTCGCGTTTAAAAAAAAAACAGTCATATTCGCGAAAACTGCATCACTATCGAAATACTCATTATATTTTAGTAATTATTGTTATAGCTTTATATGAAAATAATAGGAGCCTACCTATTGCGGTAAAAAAAAGGCAATATAAGTGAAAAATATCTCCCTGTCCTAACACAGTAATTCACCTCCTGTAAAAATTTAAAGACTCTAAACTCAAAATTTAGACCGTATACATGCAAATCTCCTCACTATTTATTTATATAAATTTTAAATTTATTCCTTTTACTGATTAAGAAATAAACACATATACGTGAAAAACGAGTCTCTTTCGGAACACCCTATAAGTTTTAGCAGTTGTTGTTAAGCGGCCACAGTTATACACCTTCTGTGAAAATTTCAAGAGTCTACCTATAACGATTCCAGAGATAGAAGGCGCTGAGAGACATTGTAGCGAAAACAATTGGGTTACTTTTTACCTTTGGGAAACATTTTAGGTGAACAAACAAATATTTTTTTTTTTAATTTTCATTTTTTTGTCAGAACATAGACAAGAAAATCTTTTAAAAGAAATTTTTTTTTTTAGTGCTTGCTTGATATTTTATAATGTTTTGCATTAACGTCAATTTAGTAAGATAGTACTTTTAATTACCATTTCAGTGATACTCATATTATCTCATTCCATTAAATAGTTGAGATATACAAAACTTTACATAGAAATTTTAGGGGTCCGTAACTCCAAAACAAATTAAAATTAATTTTACAACAATATATTACTTATTTTTAAATATTTATAATGTGTGTGTGTTAATATTATATTAAGAATGTTTAATCGCTTAATCATAATAAAATACGTTTAGTTGACAATACAGTTTTTTGTTTATTTATTAATAACACAGAAAAGCATAAAAAACAAAACTTTCAAAAATAAACATTTTGAAAAAATTCAAATGTAAAAGAATACAGGGTTTCGAAGCAACTTTAAAAAAGAATAGGAAAAAAATCGGCGTTTGGTGCAAGGTGTAAAAACGGTCTCATTTTTGACAAAAAAAACAATCCATTGAGAAAAACTTTTTGATTCTATCAGGTTTTCTTATGATTTGCATAAAAAATGTATTTCTTATCAATTTCATTAGCCTACCTAATTGATTTTTTCAAAATTGATTTCATTCGGTTACCTTATTGATTTTTTAAAAAACGTTTTTCTGATTAAATTCATTAAGGTTCCTATATGATCATGTGTAAATCAAGTTTTTAATTTTTTAATTAGGTTATCTTCTTGATTATATAAGCTTTTTGTTATTTCGTTTATATAAATCATATGTCTGTTAAAACATAAAATATAAAGTATACATTTGGTGTAGTGGTTACGTGCATGCCTACAAACAAAGCACACCAGGTACGATTCCTGGCAGAGGACGAAAAAATTTTCGATGGTTTTTTCAGGTCTTTTGAAACTAAGTGGCCGCGACCCTCTCTAGACAATCTATCAGAAGAAGCTCCCCTGACCTTTCACCCCTGGAAAAATAGAAGATAATATGAAGGCAAAATAAAATGTCACAAAAAGAAAAGGTAGAAAGAAATCAAAGATTTATTAGCAAAAAATGTCAAAGGAGATGTTACAAAAGCAATATACCCTTGAAACTTTCTTTTACGCGAATTTATTTTAAATATTTTTTACTGGCAGTCCCTTTCTCTAACTATTATCGTTCTTTAGTTATATGACGTAAAATATCTAGCTTGAGTGGAAACTTTCACACCCATCCTGTTCATTTTTGGCTTTACTATTCTAGCTGAAGTACAATTTTTTATTAAGCAGCATAAAAAATTCTGTTAAAGAAATTATTTGAAATAATTAAATTACTCTTTTAAAATATTTTTTATTTATTATTTATATAATTATATTAAGCTGATAATCTTTTTATTTCAATTAAGAGTATTGAAGAGCTTACTTAGTCCGAATTTTATATGAACTGTTCTTTATGCAAGCAAATTGAATTATGATATTTTAAGGTTCAGTTTTATGAAATTTCTCCTTATTTTTTATACCAGTCAGTTTATGGTATTCATATGTAAATCATAACATTGTCGTATATGTATTTGTCAATTCTACCATGTCATAAAATTAAACAAGCGAAACAAATTGAGGGATAATTTTGATTTTATTATTAAATTATTTTTATTATAGGTTTGAGTAAAAACAAGTAAAAGTGCTATATTCGGCCGTGCCGAATCTTCTATACCCTTCACCACGGTTATTTTATTTATACAGACATGTACAGCATTATCCATATTGTTGACTCTTTACTTAAATAAAGTCGTATGAGAAAAAGTAATTATTCATGAGTTAAAGAAATAGAAGACCAATGAAAACAAATTCCGTTTGCTACAATTGTCGCCGTGTTGTTGGCTACTTAATGATATTGAAGCCGACCGCTACATCGTAAACTATGACATTGTTGTAGAAATACTTATTTTGCTTTTATAAAATTAAATAACTTTTTCAAAAACTTATAAATATTTCCTCCAAAAATTTTTGTTTGTATATGAATTTGTAATTTACAATTTTGTGAGATTTTCTTTTGTTGAATAAAATAGAAATTAGCCTAAGTTTACGTCAGCCACAACGGTGGCCGTGTAGCCATGTAGCTTTGCTGACTTCAAAATAATCGTTTTATTTTTGACAGTTTGTAGTCGATATCCTGATGATGTCTATGTGTTTAATGCACCTAGGTTTTAAAACAGAGATATCATCTATTTAAAAATCAAACGCATTTAAAACAAGTAAAAGTTCTATATTCGGCCGTGCCGAATCTTCTATACCCTTCACCACGGTGATATTATTTATACAGACATGTACAGCATTATCCATATTGTTGACTCTTTACTTAAATAAAGTCGTATGAGAAAAATTCATTATTCATGAGTTAAATAAATAGAAGACCAATGAAAACAAATTCCGTTTGCTACAATTGTCGCCGTGTTGTCAGCTACTTAATGATATTGAAGCCGGCAACTACATCGTAAACTCTGACATTGTTGTAGGAATACTTATTTTGCTTTTATAAAATTAAATAACTTTTTCAAAAACTTATAAATATTTCCTCCAAAACTTTTTGTTTGTATATGAATTTATAATTTACAATTTTGTGACATTTTCTTTTGTTGAATAAAATAGGAATTAGCCTAAGTTGACTACAGCCACAACGGTGGTCGTGTAGCCATGTAGCTTTGCTGGCTTCAAAATAATGGTTTACCTATAAACTTGTGTATTTTATTTTTGACAGTTTGTAGTCGGTATCCTGATGATGTCTATGTGTTTAATGGACCTAGGTTTTAAAACAGAGATATGATCTATTTAAAAATCAAACGCATTTAAAAAAATATGTTACTCTATATACACACATACATACATATGTATATTCTTAATATTAAATATATGTTATATTACAGTGACGATTTTCATTTTCAAAGAAATATTGAAATTTTTGTTTTATTTTTTCGAAAATAGTGTTTAAAAATTTTTTGTAAAAATATTTTTTTTTAAATTTTTTGTAAAATTTAAAAAAAAATTTTTTTTGCTTATTTTTCTGTAAAATATCTTTTTGAAAATGTTTTGTAAATTTTTTTGTACTTTTTTTTTAAATTTTTTTAATTTTTTTTTTTTTTTTATTTTATTGAATTTTTTTTTTGTTAAATTAGGACCTTTATGCAATCTATATTGAGTTAGAATGGTCAGACTAAAGCAAAAAGAAATGGGGGGTCCTTTCAACTGCTCCTGTTTTTCACTGGGTACCCTGTGGGTCCATTGGCTACCTCTATGCGTATTGCTTTCTATTAAGGTCTCTAATACAAATAAAAGCAGAAAAACCCTACCAATCTAAAAACAGACAAAAATCGCCCCTCGCAGGGGGTTATTGATCCCCCGAGATCTGTATGCACTCCTTGCGATCTACCTGTCGCAGTCTAATATTTATTTGACAAAAAAAGGCAAAACAGAATCATTAAAGCCGAAAAAAATTAAAAAAAAAACGTAAAAAAAATATATGTGGGCGTGGTTTTTGGCCCGTAGCCTCCAAAGGAATGATCCCATGTTGCTGAATTGCAATACCAAAATTTTCGAAACTATACCTGACAGATTGGTGTGCTTAAATTTTTTGTATCTCTTCTGGTGCCTTGGCAAATGACATTACCACACTAACACGGACAGACGGACGGACGGACAGTCGGACAGACGGACAGACGGACATCGCTTAAGCAACTTCTCTATGTATAAGGATCCAGAATATATATACTTTATGGGGTCGGAAATGAATATTGTAGAAATTACACACGGAATGACAAACTTATATATACCCTTTCCACCTGTGGTGAAGGGTATAAAAATCTTAATAAGAAACTAAACAAATATTTACAAATTCTTAAATACTTCTCTGAAAATAAGAAAAAGGGTTTTATTGCTTAAATTTTTTTACCTTTAAATTTTATTTTCTTGTTTTTCTTTTTTTTTTTGCTTGCAATAGTGTTAGTAAAAGAAAAGTGAATGTTTTTCCTTTTAATAGTGCAAACATGAGCTACGAAATTTTATTACAAAAAATATATACATTATGGATTTTTTGTCTGCAGTTGGAAGAAATATAGTGGTTTTCATTTTTGTTAAAGAAAAACAGGTCAATATGGTTCTACAAATGTTTTTTACTGTTAAAGTTTGTAAAAAAATTAAAGAATAGTTTTTAGAAAATATATCATTAGTATCACATCTAGTCCTACAAAGCATTAGAGTAAGAAATTGTTTTCGTTTTATGTTGCAATTAATAATTTTTGTTTTACATTTTCAATTTTGTAACAAGTTAAACGAAAGTGTTATTAGACCAGCAGTTTGGTTAAAGCACCAGTTGTGTTAAAGGGCTTCATGAACACCTTGTAAGGCATTTCATGAACACCTTTTAGGGGCCTGCATAAACATATTAGGTGTGTTCGGGATTCTACTTTGAAGTAAAAGTAATTTGTATTCATTTCATTTTGACTCTTTGGTGTTGTGCATTCTACTTTTTACGTTTCATCTCTGTTTTATTTTCGAGCATTAATTCTTAGTAAATTGGCATGTTCTAGAAACTATTTTTAGTAATTTGAAAATACATTTTGAAAGTCATTGTGAAAAAGAAGGCTTTCACAGAAATATATAAGCACAATTACAATTACAATGATATAAAACGATCAGATTACGGTATTTTTATCTAAAATTAAGAATTTCGATTTTTGTATTGAAAAACTTAACACCCACACGCAGGATGCAATATTGTTGGGTTTTGTGCAAAACAATCTCGACCTGGTAAAAATTTTTACAAAAGAAGACCATAGTGGAGAAAAATCATACATTGGTGGAGTATCATTCAACAATTTTCTGCTTTAAAAAATGGAGGAAGCTGTTGTTCAATTGTGTAGGATTTTCACCGTAATAAGAGGCGTAGAAAACGCACCTGTGTGAATTTTAGCACGTCTTTTATTAAATTTGTGTTGATCTGTACCAACTTGAGAATCCCTATTTCGTGTACACCAGAGTTCGCAAAAAATAATTATTATTTTATAAATTGTAACCAAAAAATTCATAATGAATGCTACACGATGAAGAAGTATACCAAATTGTCCACTAATCTTCTCAAGAAATTTTGAAATATGATTATTTTTAAAAAATTCAGATTTTTCCAAGTTCTAAAATCATTTCAGAAATCATACTATTATAGATCCATTAAGTACTCCCTGGACCATCATATGTATATGGTGTATTATACCAGCCCATCCCCATTTTTCCATATTGACCACTAATCTTAATTTCTTCAGTTATTTGGGAAATTCCAATATTTTAGTTCCAAAAAGTATCCATCGGAGCAACATTCTCAAGTGTTTTTTTAGGTACAACTTTTTTCGGTTCCAAGTTGTAGCCTCCCAAATAATTGGCTTGATAATTACAGTGAATGGTTTAAGAATAATAGTGCTCTGACTGCAAAATGAGCTCTGTTGGAAAATGTGGTTTTTGTCTCTGCTAGTTAAAATCGAATTTATCTTCACACCCATAAAACCTAACCACTGCTTTGGAATAGATGAGAAAAAAAATTTACTTTCCAAATCGTATTTTACTTTCATTCTCCAACTTTTCTGGAACGTGCCTGTATACATATGCGGTTGCATGAACTAATTTTAAGTAGTTTCATGAACACTTTTAAGGGGCATCATAAACACCTTTTGACGGTCATCATGAATACATTTCAGGGAAATTCGTGAATATTTTAAATGAAGCTTCTTGAATAGATTTAAAGGGTCTTCATGAATGCCTTCTTGGGGACTTATAACTTGTGAACAAGGAGCTGTAACTTGTGGACAAGAGGCTATTTCAACTGCACAGTGGGGCAGAATCGAAATATTTTGTAAATAACTCACTCATTTGTAAATGGCTAGGGCGATTGATCCGAAATTTGGCATGAGCATAGCAAAGGAGTATCTCAGCTTAAGTTTCGTCAGTAGGCACCATTCACTTGCCAGGGATTGAACTAAGTGGTCTTAAACTTGGGTATATCGCACCTGCAAAATCCTTTAGAATTTGGCATTTCTACAAATTTTGTTGGATTTTTAAATACATGGTCTTGAAGGTATTAATACCTATAAAATGATGGTTTAATCTGTAAATTATGTCTTAAAATGATCGATTTATAAGCATTTTGGACTTTGGACTAGTTTGTTTCAGTATAATTTAAGCACTTTTTTTTAATTTGTTTTTCATAGATAGTGAGTGAAATTTTAAATATTGTGGAAAAATTTCAATATTATCGGGTATGTTCTGCAATCCGAAACCGAGTGAAATTGAAATCGAATAAATTTTTAAAGAAAAATATAACTTAGTTGCGCCTATTATTTTAAAACATTAGCAATCAAGGAAGTTATGTTAATGGTCTTTAATCAAATGTATAAAATATAATATCAAAATGTTGTAAGATTTAAAAGTTATGACAATTTAAAATTTCATTCGGATTCAAATTCTCTCGGTTTCGGATTACAGAACATACCCGTATATATTTTTTTCAGGTAAAAACTAGTGGATTTTCGATTTCAAAATTATTCAATTTTTATGTATTTTAGCCTAAGAATTATTGATGGCCATTTTTAATAGAATAGAATATTTTTAATAGAAAAAAATTTTCTTAAGGAATATAATAAAATATGATATCCAAATTTGATAAGCTAACAATAATCCAAACTTCGTGTAAAAATTTTGATTTTACCCTATATTTTTTAAAAATCTCGAAGCTGGATCGGAAAAAGAATACTGCCCAACTATTGTTAAAAGTTTCCATGCGTGGACTTTATGTGCAATAGACTAAAAAACTAAAATTTTGGGATTTTTTTGGCATTTATTTTGGGAGTTTTGGGATTTCCTTTACCTTAATGTGGTAGATTTTGTACTAGAGGTATTACAGAAAAACACGTTTGACCACCTCGAGTATGGAAAAAGTCTTTCACTACTTATACATGAATTGGTTTTAAAAGTTATTTTACAAAAAACCTTCTCTCGCAGTTTAAAGATTCTTTATAATTTAGTTTTTAGCAATAAGATAAAAAATAATTACTTGGTATTTTGCTACTACTACTCTAGCAGAAGTAAACATTTTTTGGAAGGAATTTTAAGGAATTCATTCGAAATTCAACTTAAGGCAAAAGGCTAGAGCATTATTTTTAGTGAAGTAAAAACTATTTTCTATCTCTCGCTTAAAACACTTCCATGAGCTCGATTTATAATTTTTGATGATCTTCAAAGTTACTATAATATTCAACCATAATTTTATTTTATTAAAATGTTTTATTTTAGCATTCGAGTATTCTTTATTGTTTTGTCTCCATAAGTATTTATGCATTGACACCATTTTTTGTTTATATAAAACATTTTAACCACTGTCTTGTCTGCTTCAAAATTGTTAACTGACACGATTTGCAAAGAAAAACAACTTTTATGTGCTTCTCTCTGTTTCTCTCTGCTTAAAAATAGCAAACAACATTTGGCATATCTTACTAGTCTTATTTAAACGTCAGACCTCCTGCTTTTCCTGCCACGCCACATAGCTATCCCAACGGCACACCCACTTATTATTCACTTACATTTGACAAAACGTCTTTCGTTGTTATACACGATTAAGTTTATATTTATGCTCAATAATAATATTCGTTGAATTTGATGGGTGGTTATAATTTAACACAATTTTTTTAGTTTACTTGTATGAAATAAACGACATAAATTGGCAAACAGAAATGATGAAAAAAAAAACAAAATGTTAAAAGTAAGTTGAAATTTCCTTTAAAATGATGTATGTTAGAGTTTATATTTTCTAAAGTGTCTTAATCTTGTATAGCAAGTGAAACCTTTGAAAACAAAATTATAACAGCTAGACACAATTAAAAGGTTGATGTTTTTTTTTGGAATTTTTAATTGAAGATATAATTTCAATTAATTTTTAATCATTTCCCCAATGATAAACAGTATAATTTCTTGTAATTATAGTATATTTAAAAATGTTTGTTTTCTCATGAAACTGAAAAATATCGTAAAGCTTCAAATAAAGATTTATTAGAAAAAAATAATTATACATTTTAGCTTCCGTAAATTATGAAACATTATAATTCCTCAGTTGATATTGCACGTTTTTTTTAAGAAAAATTTAAGTTTTTACTTAATTTTATAAAACTTAAATTTAAAAAATATTACGTATACGCTCTAGTAATCTACACATATACAGGCATGTTCCAGAAAAGTTTTAGAATAAAAGTAAAATACGATTTGAAAAGGAAACTTTTTATTTTTCATGTTCTAAAAAAGTAGTAGTTTGGCTTTATGGGTGTGAAGATAATTTCAAATTTAACTAGCTGACATAAAAACCGCATTTTCTAACAGAGCTCATTTTGCAGTCTGCAGAGCACTGTTAATATTAAACCATTTACTGTAATTATCAATCCAATTATTTTGGAGGCTACAACTTGGAATTGGGAAAAGTTCCACCTAAAAAAACACTTGAGAATATAGCTTTAAGGGATACTTTTTGCAACTAAAATATTGGATTTCCAAAATATCTTAAGAAAGGAAGATTAGTGGTCAATATGGAAAAATGGGGATGGGCTGGTATAATACACCATATACATATGTATATGGAGTAATTAATGGACCTATAATAGTGGGATATCTGAAATAATATTAGAACTTGGAAAAAGCTGCATTTTTAAAAATAGTCATATTTGAAAATTTCTTGAGAATATTAGTGGTCAATATGTTGCTGTATATAATCGTGTAGCATTTCTCTTTCATTATAAATTTTTTGGTTAAAATTTATAAAATAATAATATTTATTTGCGATCCCTGGTATTAACGTAATAGGGATTTTCATCATCTCATCAAGACAAATTTAATAAAAGACGTGCCTTAGTGTTTTGTCTCTGTGATGTTTTGGAGTCGGAGTAACAGCTTTGCTAGTAATATTTTCACAAAACAGATCACTGAGGTCTACTGCAATTTTGAGGTCAACATTTGCATTATCGAACTTCGTGCGTTTTCAACGCCTACACAATTGAGCAACAGCTTCCTCCATTTTTGTAAGCAGAAAATTGTTGAATGACACACCACCAATTTATGATTTTTCTGCACTAACGACTGCAACTCGCATTTTTCCAACCAGAAGTATCCCCTGTTGGAGGACTATTAGTGTTTAAAGCTCTTTCCATAACTCCTCTAATTTTTATATTGTCTTCTTTCGTAAATCTTTTTGTCAGGTGTGGTTTATTTTACACAAAACGCAACAATATTGCAACCTGCATGGTGTTCAAATGAAAATACCTTAATCTGATTGTTTTACTTCGTTATAATTGTAATTGTGCTTACATATTTATGTTACATAAACCAGAAATGATTGAGCACTGGGAACGCGTTATTGCCGAAATATATTCTGTTTTAGTGCGAAGGATGTGTGATAATTGAAGCTCTAGGTTACGCCATGTATTATCTAATTAATAAAGCCAATTACAAGGATAATAAAAAACGTTTTTCTTAGTTTTATTTCAATTCAAAGTTCGCCGCCTGTGTAACGAAAAACCCTTTAAAATATCTCAAATATTATAACAAAAACAAACGAAATAAAATTTTTAAGTTGCGAAAAATCCTTAAAAAACTATTATTAATTAAAACTAAATTTATTAAAAAGTATAAAATTAAGAAATCCAATCACCCAAAATTCCCTTACAATTACTTTACTTTATCTTATTATTACTTTATATAAATTTTATTATTACTTTACATAACTTTTTCAAGCTACAAATTACCAAATTGTTTAATATAAATTAAACAAAATTTTGTTGGCTCCTTATCCCTTCTTAAATTACAATAATTTTTTATTATATCACCACTATTATCTTCAAACCATTAATTTCCCACAAATTATATTAATTACTATGTCTCACATTAAATTTTGACATTCACATTTTATAGTCATAACGATCTTATCTTTGCAAAACCAGTCATAAAAATGTCTTCCATTTCTAGTAAATCACCAATTTTCCACACGTTATACATTATTGTTATCCTTTTGTTGTCATCCTTTTGTCTGTCACTTTTGTTTAGTTTTTCTTTCTCTACAACTTTTGGGGGAATTTTAATTTCTGTTTAATTTTAACCACAAATTTTATAGTTCCAATTATTTCATGTCTCACATTTTTAGTTTTGTTTTAGCTTTCCTGGGATCTCTTGTGTGTGAGTGTCTTAAGACATGAACTGTTATTAGTTTTAATTAAAAGTTTGGTGAACCTTTATAATAATCCTTAAAGCAAACGACAAATAATGATACAGAAAATTAGGGATTTTTGAAGAGAGAAAGTAAAACATTGTTAACAAGTGGATATTTCTTTTTTTTTTAAATTTCAATAAATAAAATCTATTACAAATTTAAGAATTTGTTTTGCAGTAGAAAATTTGAAAAATCTATAATTATACTCTGTTCATAGAACCGCCCACATTTTACTATATTAAATTTTTTTGTTAATGGGTCTATATTAAAATTTTGTAAAAATAAAAAAACAATTGCGATATTATAATTAAAAAAATTAAATTAAATTTTTTTGAAAAAAAAAATACGATTTAAAAAAAATAAAAAAATTCGATATTAATATTCTTTGGGAAAACTTATTATATTATTATAAAAAATTATGTATATCTTTTATAGCTATATTTTTATTGTACACATTCCAAAGATTTTTTATTCTTTTGGTTTCTGTAGAATTATTTTCTGTAAAAAAAACCTTTTAGGAAAATATTTTAATGTCGCCGAGATTTTATATAAAAATATTAATATAGTAATTATTTTTTGAAAAATATTAATATTAATATAAATAATATTTATACCGTAAGGTTTTTGACAGAAAAACGCTAAAATCGTATATATTTTTAAATAAACTATTATTGTGGTAAATTGTTTATATAGAACAATTTTATAAGCACAAAATTTTGGACGGAAAGTTTTAAATATTGTATAGATCTTTTTACTAAATTTTTTGTCATGGAAAAATTTATTATTTTTAAAACCGATAGTTTTTAATAGAATTTTCAATTTTCCAAACAATAATTTACGTTTTTAAAAATTCGCAAATATAATTTTGTTGAAGCCAGTCTTAAGTTCGTTATATTCTTTATGAGTTGAAAGAATATTTTCATTACAAATTCATTGAATAATTTTGAAGAAAAATTTACGGCTTTAAAAATTTTCTATACAAAAATTTACGGTATTAAAAATTTTCTATACAAAAATTTTCTATAGAAAAATTTTCTATAAAAAAATTTTCTATAGAAAAATTTCCGGTATTGAAAATTTTCTACATAAAAATATAAGGTATTGAAAATTTTCTACATAAAAATTTACGTTATTGAAAATTTTCTACATTAAAATTTACGGTTTTAAAATTTTCTATAGAAAAATTTACGGTATTAAAAATTTTCTATAGAAAAAGTTACGGTATTAAAAATTTTCTATAGAAAAATTTACGGTATTAAAAATTTTCTATAGAAAAATTTACGGTATTAATAATTTTCTATAGAAAAATTTACGGTATTAATAATTTTCTATAAACAAATTTACGGTATTAAAAATTTTTTATACAAAAATTTACGGTATTAAAAATTTTCTATACAAAAATTTACAGTATAAAAAATGTATAGTATTAAAAATTTTGTATAGAAAAATTTACGGTATTTAAGGTATTAAAAATTTTCTATACAAAAATTTACGGTATTAAAAATTTTCTATACAAAAATTTATAGTATTAAAAATTTTGTATAGAAAAATTGACGGTATTGAAAATTTTCTACAGAAAAATTTACGGTATTAAAATTTTCTATAGAAAAATTACGGTATTAAAAATTTTCTATAGAAAAATTACGGTATTAAAAATTTTCTATACAAAAATTTATGGTATTAAAAATGTTCTATAGAAAAATTGATAGTATTTAAAATTTTCTAAAGAAAAATATAGATTATTAAAAATTTCCTAAGAAAAATTCACATTATTAATAATTTTCTATAAAAAATTCACATTATTAAAAATTTTCTATAGAAAAATTTAAGTTATTTAATTTTCTATAGAAAAATTTACGTTAGAAAAATTTAAGTTATTTAAAATTTTTATAGAAATATGTATTAAAAATTTTCTATAGATATTTTGAGTTATTTTTTAAATTTAATAAAATAATTTACGTTATTACAAATGTTCCATAGAAAGATTTACGTTATAAAAAGTTTTATAGAGCAACTTAGGCGCATTATTATAACTTGCCTTTAGCTAAAGTTAGGATTTTGTTGGAGCGATAAATAGTTTTTCGTTAATAAAAGTAAGCTAAAAAGCACTCTTAACTATCACGTACTATAAGGACAAGTTATAGCAATGAACATTACCCACATTATTATAACGAAAAACTACTTATCGCTCCAACAAAATCCTAACTTTAGCTAAAGGCAAGTTATAATAATGCGCCTAAGTTGCTCTATAAAACTATAATAATGGGCCTTAAACTAATAAAAGTTTTTTATTAAAAAAAATTATGTTATTAAAAACTTTCTAGGGAAAAATTAACTTCGTTAATATTTTGTATAGTGCAATTGAAGATATTAAAAAATTCCTATAGATATTCTTCCATATAAAAATTTCAGTAACAGAGAAATACAACATATAAATACTAGAGAATAACAATTTATGTCGCGTCAATTTTTTTATAGATGTTATATTTTTTCATAATATAAATTTATTTAAGAGTTAATTTCATTCTTAAGAACAGTTTACGTTACAATAATAATACGATATTCCATTTTAGGCTAATATTTCTTATATTCCATTTCAGGCTAATATTTCTTATCTTGGATCTCGATATTCTGACTTCCAAGATATTTTCAGGACTCAATGTAAGTAAGGTAAGTCGCAAATACCACCCAATTGGACAGGAAATCTTTGTGGCATGAGGGAAGCGATATAGCTGTTGGTCTTCTTTGGTAAAACCCCAGTTTATATAAGATAATATCCGAGGTGACTGTATATTTTACTGCTTTCAAATTTTTAAGTACGAAATTAAATTAAATTTTATTATACACAAATTTTAATTTAAATATACCTTGGAATATTTTTTAATTCAATTTCATTAAAAATCCATAAAACTTGTTATCACATTTTGCCAGAATTCTTTGTAGCTATTTCTTTATTGTACAAGTATACATATATATTTTTATGTCTTAAGTCTCCTTCTTTCACCTGGTATGCGTATGTGTATGACAACTTTATATTGCCTGGTAATCTTTATTAAAATCTTAATAATCCATGAACATGTGCATAAATGAAAATCTTTATACTGAGAAAATAAAATGAAAAAGTAAAACTTAAAATTTCAAATTTAACCTTAAATAGGTGAGCACATCGCTTTATATCCTGCTGAGAGAAGGAGACATAAAGACATTTGTCATTTAATTTAAATAGAGGTTTGATAAAGATACCTGTGATATAAAGAAACTAGATATTCAAAAGTGCAAAGACTAAAGATTTATTTAAAAAGATTGCAGAATTTTGGCAAATATTTGCAGGTTTTAGGTTGAATAAAAGCGTATTCTCTGAACTTAAACATAACCTATTAAATTTTAAAAGTTTTCAGATTTCCTTAAGATTACAAACTAGTTACTAAAACTACATCCAAATTAAAATTAATCATACGCTATAGACGCCAATTTTTATTTATTTTTTTTTTTCTGCAAATTTATATTTAGAACGGTTTTAAATAAAATTTTCAAATATCAATCGCCCATTTACATATATTCTAGATTTTGTTATATACTACCTTAAGTACATTAAAATAATTTGAGAAAGTTGTGAAAAACATATTACTTTAATATCTTTTACTTACATTTATGTTTTCATTGAATTTTTTAAGTACATTTTCAATACTTTTTGCGCTCCTTTCTTGTTATTGACATAAAAATATGTTTATTTGTGTTTTTAATAAAAATAAAACCAGTCATTAGTTCCAAATGATGCTTGAAAGTTCAGTGTACATGTCTCCATATCGCTGCATGGATGCATGCATCTCTTCCACTTTCTTAATATTCAAGTCTTGTCAATTTACAAAATGAAACGTTTGTTGTGTATTATTTTTACTCTTCAGTTTATTAAATACACTAATGCTTCAGCAGCAAAACAAAATCATAAAAAAAGGATTGATATTGAAACTAGAAAAAAGAGAAATACTTGAGAAAAAAATAAATAAATAGAAAACAATGTTAGCGCACATGAACAAATATAAGCAAACCACTTAAAATTTCTTCAAATTAAATTTGAAATTATTTTTTATGTGTATATTTAATGAAAACACAATAAAAAAAACAATTTTTTTTTATTCACTCAAAACCACTTGCTATAATAATTATTTAGTAACAAACTAAATTCGAGATATTTTTAAAAGTTTTTGGTTAAATGAATTAAAAAGAAATAAAAACGTTTCTATTCCTCCGTCCATGCATAAGTTTAAATTTTTTCAATTAAAAATTTTCTGTCCTGTTATTTCAACCCCTTTTGTAAAATCAAAATAGCTACAGGGTAGATAACTTCAGCAAAAAAAAATATCCATCATTTATCAAACCGCAGTTTATTGTCAATTTCATTCTGCTTTCATTCTTTCGTTTTTGTTTTCACTTGCTTGTTGAAAACTAAACTTTAACCATTCATTTAGTGTCAATTACAGTATGTTTTAATCAAATAAGGGAAAAACAAACAAAAAAGGAAAACATTTGGGACAAACACAAACTTTGAGAAAATTGCGAAACTATGGAATTTTTAAGAAAAAATTTTCGATAAAAATTTTATCGAAAATTTTTTTGTAAAATTTTATTGAAATTTTTTTGTAAAAATTTTATCAAAAAGTTTTTACATACAATGAAATTTATAATCAAGCTTAAGTTCGTTTTTATTCTCTCTAAGAAAGAGTTAATTAAATTACAAATTAGGTGATAATATTTTAAAGAAAAATTGGGAAAATTTAATTTTAGACACCAGCAGGAGCGGAATGCACATTTTCTACACAGCCACGTCCGCTATCTAGAAAATGTACATTCCGCTGAAGAAAGAATTAATTAAATTACAAATTAGGTGATAATATTAAAGAAAAATGGTTTTTGTAAAAATTTTATCGATTTTTTTTTTGTAAAAATATTAATAATTTTTTTTGTAAAAATTTTATAAAATTTTTTCTGTAAAAATTTTATGGAAATTTTTTTTTTTAATTCTATCGAAAATTTTTTGTAAAAATTTTATCGAATATTTTTTGTAAAAATTTTATCGAATTGCTTTGTAAATATTTTATCGCATTTTTTTGGAAAAATGTTATCGAATTTTGTTTGTAAAAATTTTGTCGAAAATTCTTTTAAAAATTATATCGAAATTTTTTTGTAAAAATTTTATCGAAAATTTTTTGTGATATTTTATTTTTTTAATAATTTTATCAATAATATTTTGTAAAAATGTTTTCTTGAAGATTTTTTGTAAAAATTTTACGAAATGTTTTGTAAAATTTTTTTTAGAAATATTTTGTAAACATTTTATTTTTGTAAAATTGTTTTGAAAATTTTATGTAAAAATTTCTTTAATATATTTTTTTATTTTATATTTTTTTTTGTAAATAAGGACCTTTCTGCAATATATATGGTCAGACTAAAGCAAACAAGTCTGTAAAAAATTTCCTCATATTGACACTTATTTAACAAAACTTATTTATATTTATTTAACAAAAAAAGCAAAAGAGAATCATTGCAACCTAAAAAAACAACGTTAAAATATACAGAAGGACGTGGTTTTTTGCCCACAGCCTCGAATAGAATCGTCTACTGTTTCTGAATTGCAACCCTAACATTTTCGAAACTTAAATCATCAGTATCTAATTTGACGCCTTGGCAAATGACATTTCTAGATGGAAAGATAAACAGACGGATAGACGGACATCGCTTAATCAACTTTTCTATGTATAAGAATCCAGAATATAAATACTTTATGGGGTCGGAAATGAATATTGTAGAAATTACACACGGAATGATAAACTAATATATCGTCACCACCTGTGGTGAGGAGTCATTTTGGTAAAAATTAAAAAAGTTTTTTTTTTGCCAACAATTTTTTTTATGTGAATAAGTAATTTCTAAATTAATATTGCAAAAAATTTTTAGATGTAAAGTTGTATCAAAGTCCTTGGACACCCTAAAACATCCGGAGGAAAACTTGTTGCAAGATAGAACTACAGAAAATATGCTGCTAGAGTTAAGTACCTTATGCGTATTAACTGTAGAGCCCAATAAAGTATTTCGGAGGCACCAATAAAAAGTAGCCACGATTATTAAAAGGCAAACATGGAAGTGATCTCAATATTATTGAAGAAAAGTTATTTCGATTCTCAGTGATCAAGGATTCCGCCACAGAATTTGATATGGAAAATTGCCATTTCTTTGTATGCCCTGTAATGTATTCACATTCACCAATGTTTGATGGCTTCAAATCTACGCTAGATTAGCTATTTGCTCAGAATCAGTACAATAAGGTTAGGTTAGGTTAATCAGGCCGCTTCAATACAGCTCACTTGGGTCAAAGTATTGGTCCCTTTGTGTTACCAGCAAAAGAGGAGGGGAAAAAGGAAAAAGGAAAAGGGAGAGATAGAAAAGAAAACATTGAGAGAAAAACATAGAATAAAAACACAGACAGTTTCAGGCAGAAGAAGAAGGTCAGAAATCTAGGGAAATAGCCACGGAGGGCAGGTTGGTCAAGCCGACGAGAGTATCTATACCACGCCAAGTGGAAGTGGGTTAGAAAACCATCCGCTGCTCCTCAGAAAGGAGTTAATCCTGGTCGGTTCCAGCCAGCACCGTTGTCCAAGGTGCTGGAGGCGTTGATGTTCTAACGCAGGACATTGGCAAAGAAGGTGTCCCACTGTTTCCTCCTCTTCCTCATCTTGACAACTTCTGCAAAAATAGTTGTAATGGAGACCCATCCTTCTTGCCTGAGTTCCGAATAGGCAATTCCCAGTGACGATTAATATTAAATCACGTAGCTGCATTTTTCGCAGCTGAAATAGCAAAGCCGTTTTTTTCTGATCCAGTAGAGGCCAGATCGTCCTCGCCGTTTGACAAGTCGACTCATTGGACCATCTGACCTGGGCCAGATCATATAAGGCTCGATTTATTCGATGCCCGCAAGCAGAAAGGGGAATGCCATTATAGACGTCAATGGCGCTATCGTTGAGCAAAGCAACACAGTTGCCTACAATAGGCAGTACAATAAGAATTAATAACATATGGTTTATAGTACAGGCCAATTATAAAATCCTCTTTGTAGTCTAAAACCATTCCCCAGTCTTAAATGGAGGGATGATTATTACACTACCTAAAACAGGTGACCTAAGCTAATGTAAACACAGGAGGGTTATAAACTTCTAAACATTATCAAGAACCTACTTGCCCTACGGCTTTTACAGAGAAAACCCCATGGTTGTAGAATCAGTGTTACTCCAAGAACAAGCAGGATTCCGACGGTAACTTTCATGTGTAAATCATATTAATGCTATTCGCATCATTACGAGTACTAAGCAATCACCTGAATATAATAGTCGGCTCTATTATCTATTCATTGATTTTGAACGTGCATTATATGTATACGCGGTATACAGACATGGGACTTCTCACAACAGTTTATTGCAAGACCAAGTATTTTTTATAGTAAGAGTGCATATCGGTCCTTTAATGCCAAGAGTCTTCCCTCAAAAAATCAAACTTTGCAAGTTGTTGGTGAAATGTTCCAAATGTGTGCTTTATATTTTACTAGCTGCCCCCAGTGCGCTTCGCTACTCCACTCCACAAAAAATACAATATACACTTGCAAGAAAAGTGCGGCCAACCTTCAATTCGAAAACGCACGCTATTCTCATCTCAAAAATGTTTTAATTTATATGCAAGGTACGACTATACGTCTTAATAGAGTAATAATTTTTACTTTTTATAGGATGTACCACTCACACTACCCTAATCCAGTCTGTATTTAATATGAGGGTTACTAATGCAAAAGTCCATGAAGCTACCTATTGCAGTTCTTTAGATACATCCTGTATCTAAAGAATACTTTACTCTGTATATAAACGATGATAATTTTTTACTTTGTATGGAAGGTACCACGCCCAGTTTCACAATTAATTCTGTATTTTGTTAGGCTATTCGCATTAGTATACGGGTTACTTGTACAAATCTTCTGGGGTTTATGTATTGTAGTTCGCCAGGAACACGATAATAACTTTTCACTTTGTATGTGAGGTACCACGCCCACTATTCCAATCCAGTCTATCTTTATGTAAAATATGTATGTTAATATAGAGGTTACTTGTGCTCTACTTTTTACTGTTACCAAGCAACACTAAATATTTACTTTGTATGAGAGTAATAAATTCTGCCACACCCACGTCGAATATCAAAAAAATAAGTACCTTATTTTACCAACCGTACATCTAATAACAAACTGTGAAAATTTTAGAAAAATCTAGTGTAAGCAGATATCATAGTACAGTGCAGGTATATGTTTTTAAAAGAAAATCCCGTTAGTACAACAATCTGTGAACACCCCGAATACTTCAACGAAATTTTCTCCCATTCATAGGGAAACTTACAACATACTATGACATTTTAAGTTTATTATAAACAGTTTTTGTTATTGCTTTTGTTGTTGCTAATATTCTTAAAAATATAATATCATTTAAAATTCATAAGTGTGCACAATTTAAACACACACACACGCACATACGTTCATTTTAACATCTAATGATTGATGATGTTACCACTTATGCGTTATTTACAGAAATAGTTTTGCATTTTCGTTCTTTTTTTACTCCTGGTCGCCCTCCAAGTAAGTGAAATAAATTATGCACAAAGAATAAATCTCTTTAACAAATGGCGAAGGAATGTTAATAAAAAGGATTTGGAGTTAATAAAAGATTCAGCAAAGTGTAAATTAAAGATAAATTATAGAATGTAAGTTGGTTATTATTATTGCATAAAAAATAAGATGTTTAATGTCATAGAAATTTAGGGAAATTAAATTAAACAAACCTTATATACTATAAACCTTAGGTAGAACAAAAATAAGTCTATTGCAACTGGACCTATTATCATCGAAGTATGTACATTTCAAAAACATTCGAAAATGTATTAAATTTCATATAAATGAATTTTTTTTTTTTTTGTATTAATTTTCTCTAAGGAAGAACTTTGTGTGGACTTTAGTGCTTCTGCATACATATATGTATATTAAACGTTATTTAAAAAATTTAAATATTTTAATTTTAAATCCTCATGCTTGTAGCTTTAACAACTGTCTATTATAGATCCTAACCTCCATCTTAAGCAAATTCAATGCTCTATCGAAAAACTTTGGCTGGCCATTAACATGCTTAAGGTCATAAATCTTTGCCATGTTTTCTGAGCTTTTACGATGCAAACCAAACAAAGAGTATGAAAACTTCCTCTTAAACGTAGAAGGTCTATTAAGATATTAAAAAAAATTAATAAAAAATTTGTTTATTCAACAATTTTCAGTATTGAAATTTTTCTGCACAAAAATTGTTCTTATAAAAAATTTACATTTTTAATATGCAGTATTAAAACTTGTCTATAGAACATTAAAAAAAAACTCTAAGAATTAAAATGTTTATATAGACAAAATACGAAATTAAAATAATTTTTCTATAGAAAAAATTACGGAAACTTTTCAAAACTTTTCTGTAGCAATAATTACCAAACCAACATTTTTCTTTAAAAAAAAGTATACAAATTTTTCTACAAAAAAATTACGGTATTGAAATTTTTTTATAAAAAAATTACAGTTATAAAAATTTTCTATACATTTTTCTATAGAATTTTTCTATAAAAATTACGGTAACAAATTTTACTATAGAAACAAATATCTATAGAAAAATTTGTTACCGTAAATTACGGTAATAAATTCTTATTGCAAAAAAATTACGGTAATAAATTGTCTATAGAAAAATTCAATAAAATAAAAATTACTGTTGTAAATTTTTCTGTTGTAAATTTTTCTATAGAAAAAATTACTGTTGTAAATTTAAAAAATTACTGTTGTAAATTTTACTATAGTAAAAATTACTGTCGTAAATTTTACTATAGTAAAAATTACTGTTGTAAATTTTACTATAGTAAAAATTACTAGTGCCATTAATAATTCTATACGCCAAAGGGACCTAGCTTACGCCAGAATGAAAAGATATAAAACTCCAGAGCTCAAACTGGAATTCGAAAATGCCAGAAGAAATGTCAATAATCAAATAAAGTATGCAAAAAACCGAATACTATTCGAATCGTTTTAGTAATGCAATCAATTCTCGTCAAACGTGGAACACTATTCGCGAAATTGGAATCGGCAATCGGAACAATGTTATTGACTCCCAAGTGGATTCAAATTTACTTAACAAAACCTTTACCAACATTCCTTCAATCCAAACAAATTCCAGTTATTTTAATTTTTCCTCCGAGTCGCTAAATGTAAATGATGATACTATAAAGCTTAAAATTTTCGTACGTTACACAATATGACATTATGTCATTGTGCACCCTACTAAGATCGTATGCTGTAGGAAGTGATGATTTACACCCAAAATTTATACGTTTTCTTTTGCCCCTGATTCTTTCGTATATCACTCATTTCTTCAACTCAATTATAATGACCGGTACTTACCCGACTAATTGGAAACATTCAAAAATTATTCCATTACCGAAAGCGAACGGAGAATACAGGCCAATTGCTATTTTATGTTTTTTATCAAAAGTTTTAGAAAAGCTGTTATACAAGCAAATTATTAAATATATAAATAATCACAATTTGCTTAATAGTTATCAATCTGGTTTTCGTGAGGGTCATAGCTGCGTGACAGCTCTTGTGGAAGTGAGCGAAAATATACGACAGGGGCTTGAAAACGGTTATATCAACTTTTTAGTGCTTTTGGATCATTCCAAGGCATTCGATATGGTAGACCACGATTTGCTCACCAAAAAACTTAAACATTTTTCAGTTTTGCGAATATATCGACTAAGCTTATATCGTCTTACCTTTACAGGTCGCAATCAATCTGTTTTTGTTAATGATGTCTGGTCAGATAGTTTACCCATTAATAGTTACTCCATTAGAGAGGAGTATTATTTTCCCTTTATGTAAATGACTTACCTCAACAATTAGATAAATGCAAGGTCCATTTGCACGCCGATGACGTTCAAATCACATTAAGCACTTCAGTTGAAAATTTTTCTTCAGGTATTTCCAACCTCAACCATGATTTAGAGAAAATCTACCTCTGGGCTTCTGCTAATGGTCTATGCTTAAACCCGAGCAAGTCTAAATGTATTATAGTTCATAAAAAAAGATTAGTTCCCTCAGGTTCTTGTGATGTTGTTTTAAATGGTGAAAAAATTGAAATCGTGAACACGGCAAAAAATCTTGGTGTTATTTTTAACAACAATTTAACTTGGTCTGATCATATTAATTCACTAGTTGGCCAAGCCTATGTAAAGTTAAGAGCCCTTTGGTCAACTCAATACTTTACCCCACTAAGAATAAGAATATTAATTGACAAAGCATACTTAATTCCCTCCTTACTTTATGGATGTGAACTATTTTCTAGCTGTGACTCATCCAGCAAAATAAAACTGACTGTTTTATATAACAACATTATAAGGTATGTGTATGGATTGAGAAGGTTTGATCGTATATCCACTGTCTCTTATAACCTTTACGGTGTATCTCTTGAAAGCTTACTCAAAATTCGCACGTTGACTTTTTTGCACAAAATCATAAATTCACAAAAACCCAAATATATATTCGATAGAATACGTTTTTGCCAATCCCAACGCAACCGAAACATTATAATACCTCGACATCAGTATCTTGTTTCAGAGTGGCAGTTTTATGTGCATTCCGCGCGTCTTTGGAATTATCTTCCACTGAATCAACAACTTAATAGCAATGCTAGTAGTTTCAAAACTTTTTTATTTAAATCCTTTACGTAAATTAATTTCGTTATTCTTTTTTTTTTAATTTTAATTATATTTTTTCACAATCAATGTTAAATGTATTCTTTTTTAAGCAGTATTAATGTTATTTCTTTTGCTTTATCATAAATATTCTGATAACGTAATGCGTTCCTGTGCTTTAAATATAAGACTTAGTCTTGTTGCACAGGAAATGAAAAATAAATAAATAAATAAATAAATTTTACTATAGAATAAATTACTGTTGTAAATTTTTCTATAGAAAAAATTAATGTTGTAAATTTTTCTATCGAAAAAATTAATGTTGTAAATTTTTCTATAGAAAAAATTTATGTTGTAAATTTTTCTATCGAAAAAATTAATGTTGTAAATTTTTCTATCGAAAAAATTAATGTTGTATATTTTTCTATAGAAAAAATTAATGTTGTAAATTTTTCTATAGAAAAAATTAATGTTGTAAATTTTTCTATAGAAAAAATTAATGTTGTAATTTTTTCTATCGAAAAAATTAATGTTGTAATTTTTTCTATCGAAAAAATTAATGTTGTAAATTTTTCTATAGAAAAAATTAATGTTGTAAATTTTTCTATAGAAAAAATTAATGTTGTAAATTTTTCTATAGAAAAAATTAATGTTGTAAATTTTTCTATAGAAAAAATTAATGTTGTAAATTTTTCTATAGAAAAAATTAATGTTGTAAATTTTTCTATAGAAAAAATTAATGTTGTAAATTTTTCTATAGAAAAAATTAATGTTGTAAATTTTTCTATAGAAAAAATTAATGTTGTAAATTTTTCTATAGAAAAAATTAATGTTGTAAATTTTTCTATAGAAAAAATGAATGTTGTAAATTTTTCTATAGAAAAAATTAATGTTGTAAATTTTTCTATAGAAAAAATTAATGTTGTAAATTTTTCTATCGAAAAAATTAATGTTGTAAATTTTTCTATAGAAAAAATTAATGTTGTAAATTTTTCTATCGAAAAAATTAATGTTGTAAATTTTTCTATCGAAAAAATTAATGTTGTAAATTTTTCTATAGAAAAAATTAATGTTGTAAATTTTTCTATCGAAAAAATTAATGTTGTATATTTTTCTATAGAAAAAATTAATGTTGTAAATTTTTCTATAGAAAAAATTAATGTTGTAAATTTTTCTATAGAAAAAATTAATGTTGTAAATTTTTCTATCGAAAAAATTAATGTTGTAAATTTTTCTATAGAAAAAATTAATGTTGTAAATTTTTCTATAGAAAAAATTAATGTTGTAAATTTTTCTATAGAAAAAATTAATTTGTAAATTTTTCTATAGAAAAAATTAATGTTGTAAATTTTTCTATAGAAAAAATTAATGTTGTAAATTTTTCTATAGAAAAAATTAATGTTGTAAATTTTTCTATAGAAAAAATTAATGTTGTAAATTTTTCTATAGAAAAAATTAATGTTGTAAATTTTTCTATAGAAAAAATTAATGTTGTAAATTTTTCTATAGAAAAAATTAATGTTGTAAATTTTTCTATAGAAAAAATTAATGTTGTAAATTTTTCTATAGAAAAAATTAATGTTGTAAATTTTTCTATAGAAAAAATTAATGTTGTAAATTTTTCTATAGAAAAAATTAATGTTGTAAATTTTTCTATCGAAAAAATTAATGTTGTAAATTTTTCTATAGAAAAAATTAATGTTGTAAATTTTTCTATAGAAAAAATTAATGTTGTAAATTTTTCTATAGAAAAAATTAATGTTGTAAATTTTTCTATAGAAAAAATTAATGTTGTAAATTTTTCTATAGAAAAAATTAATGTTGTAAATTTTTCTATCGAAAAAATTAATGTTGTAAATTTTTCTATAGAAAAAATTAATTTGTAAATTTTTCTATAGAAAAAATTAATGTTGTAAATTTTTCTATAGAAAAAATTAATGTTGTAAATTTTTCTATCGAAAAAATTAATGTTGTAAATTTTTCTATAGAAAAAATTAATGTTTTAAATTTTTCTATCGAAAAAATTACTGTTGTAAATTTTTCTATAGAAAAAATTAATGTTGTAAATTTTTCTATCGAAAAAATTAATGTTGTAAATTTTTCTATAGAAAAAATTAATGTTGTAAATTTTTCTATCGAAAAAATTAATGTTGTAAATTTTTCTATAGAAAAAATTAATGTTGTAAATTTTTCTATAGAAAAAATTAATGTTGTAAATTTTTCTATAGAAAAAATTAATGTTGTAAATTTTTCTATAGAAAAAATTAATGTTGTAAATTTTTCTATAGAAAAAATTAATGTTGTAAATTTTTCTATAGAAAAAATTAATGTTGTAATTTTTTCTATCGAAAAAATTAATGTTGTAAATTTTTCTATAGAAAAAATTAATGTTGTAAATTTTTCTATCGAAAAAATTAATGTTGTAAATTTTTCTATCGAAAAAATTAATGTTGTAAATTTTTCTATAGAAAAAATTAATGTTTTAAATTTTTCTATAGAAAAAATTAATGTTTTAAATTTTTCTATCGAAAAAATTACTGTTGTAAATTTTTCTATAGAAAAAATTAATGTTGTAAATTTTTCTATCGAAAAAATTAATGTTGTAAATTTTTCTATAGAAAAAATTAATGTTGTAAATTTTTCTATCGAAAAAATTAATGTTGTAAATTTTTCTATCGAAAAAATTAATGTTGTATATTTTTCTATAGAAAAAATTAATGTTGTAAATTTTTCTATAGAAAAAATTAATGTTGTAAATTTTTCTATAGAAAAAATTAATGTTGTAATTTTTTCTATCGAAAAAATTAATGTTGTAAATTTTTCTATAGAAAAAATTAATGTTGTAAATTTTTCTATAGAAAAAATTAATGTTGTAAATTTTTCTATAGAAAAAATTAATTTGTAAATTTTTCTATAGAAAAAATTAATGTTGTAAATTTTTCTATAGAAAAAATTAATGTTGTAAATTTTTCTATAGAAAAAATTAATGTTGTAAATTTTTCTATAGAAAAAATTAATGTTGTAAATTTTTCTATAGAAAAAATTAATGTTGTAAATTTTTCTATAGAAAAAATTAATGTTGTAAATTTTTCTATAGAAAAAATGAATGTTGTAAATTTTTCTATAGAAAAAATTAATGTTGTAAATTTTTCTACAGAAAAAATTAATGTTGTAAATTTTTCTATCGAAAAAATTAATGTTGTAAATTTTTCTATAGAAAAAATTAATGTTGTAAATTTTTCTATAGAAAAAATTAATGTTGTAAATTTTTCTATCGAAAAAATTAATGTTGTAAATTTTTCTATAGAAAAAATTAATGTTGTAAATTTTTCTATCGAAAAAATTAATGTTGTATATTTTTCTATAGAAAAAATTAATGTTGTAAATTTTTCTATAGAAAAAATTAATGTTGTAAATTTTTCTATAGAAAAAATTAATGTTGTAAATTTTTCTATCGAAAAAATTAATGTTGTAAATTTTTCTATAGAAAAAATTAATGTTGTAAATTTTTCTATAGAAAAAATTAATTTGTAAATTTTTCTATAGAAAAAATTAATGTTGTAAATTTTTCTATAGAAAAAATTAATGTTGTAAATTTTTCTATAGAAAAAATTAATGTTGTAAATTTTTCTATAGAAAAAATTAATGTTGTAAATTTTTCTATAGAAAAAATTAATGTTGTAAATTTTTCTATAGAAAAAATTAATGTTGTAAATTTTTCTATAGAAAAAATTAATGTTGTAAATTTTTCTATAGAAAAAATTAATGTTGTAAATTTTTCTATAGAAAAAATTAATGTTGTAAATTTTTCTATAGAAAAAATTAATGTTGTAAATTTTTCTATAGAAAAAATTAATGTTGTAAATTTTTCTATAGAAAAAATTAATGTTGTAAATTTTTCTATAGAAAAAATTAATGTTGTAAATTTTTCTATCGAAAAAATTAATGTTGTAAATTTTTCTATAGAAAAAATTAATGTTGTAAATTTTTCTATAGAAAAAATTAATGTTGTAAATTTTTCTATAGAAAAAATTAATGTTGTAAATTTTTCTATAGAAAAAATTAATGTTGTAAATTTTTCTATAGAAAAAATTAATGTTGTAAATTTTTCTATCGAAAAAATTAATGTTGTAAATTTTTCTATAGAAAAAATTAATTTGTAAATTTTTCTATAGAAAAAATTAATATTGTAAATTTTTCTATAGAAAAAATTAATGTTGTAAATTTTTCTATCGAAAAAATTAATGTTGTAAATTTTTCTATAGAAAAAATGAATGTTGTAAATTTTTCTATAGAAAAAATTAATGTTGTAAATTTTTCTATAGAAAAAATTAATGTTGTAAATTTTTCTATCGAAAAAATTAATGTTGTAAATTTTTCTATAGAAAAAATTAATGTTGTAAATTTTTCTATAGAAAAAATTAATGTTGTAAATTTTTCTATCGAAAAAATTAATGTTGTAAATTTTTCTATAGAAAAAATTAATTTGTAAATTTTTCTATAGAAAAAATTAATGTTGTAAATTTTTCTATAGAAAAAATTAATGTTGTAAATTTTTCTATAGAAAAAATTAATGTTGTAAATTTTTCTATAGAAAAAATTAATGTTGTAAATTTTTCTATAGAAAAAATTAATGTTGTAAATTTTTCTATAGAAAAAATTAATGTTGTAAATTTTTCTATAGAAAAAATTAATGTTGTAAATTTTTCTATCGAAAAAATTAATGTTGTAAATTTTTCTATAGAAAAAATTAATGTTGTAAATTTTTCTATAGAAAAAATTAATGTTTTAAATTTTTCTATCGAAAAAATTAATGTTGTATATTTTTCTATAGAAAAAATTAATGTTGTAAATTTTTCTATAGAAAAAATTAATGTTGTAAATTTTTCTATAGAAAAAATTAATGTTGTAAATTTTTCTATCGAAAAAATTAATGTTGTAAATTTTTCTATAGAAAAAATTAATGTTGTAAATTTTTCTATAGAAAAAATTAATGTTGTAAATTTTTCTATAGAAAAAATTAATGTTGTAAATTTTTCTATAGAAAAAATTAATGTTGTAAATTTTTCTATCGAAAAAATTAATGTTGTAAATTTTTCTATCGAAAAAATTAATGTTGTAAATTTTTCTATCGAAAAAATTAATGTTGTAAATTTTTCTATCGAAAAAATTAATGTTGTAAATTTTTCTATAGAAAAAATTAATGTTGTAAATTTTTCTATAGAAAAAATTAATGTTGTAAATTTTTCTATAGAAAAAATTAATGTTGTAAATTTTTCTATAGAAAAAATTAATGTTGTAAATTTTTCTATAGAAAAAATTAATGTTGTAAATTTTTCTATAGAAAAAATTAATGTTGTAAATTTTTCTATAGAAAAAATTAATATTGTAAATTTTTCTATAGAAAAAATTAATGTTGTAAATTTTTCTATAGAAAAAATTAATGTTGTAAATTTTTCTATAGAAAAAATTAATGTTGTAAATGTTTCTATAGAAAAAATTAATGTTGTAAATTTTTCTATCGAAAAAATTAATGTTGTAAATTTTTCTATAGAAAAAATTAATGTTGTAAATTTTTCTATAGAAAAAATTAATGTTGTAAATTTTTCTATCGAAAAAATTAATGTTGTAAATTTTTCTATAGAAAAAATTAATGTTGTAAATTTTTCTAGAGAAAAAATTAATGTTGTAAATTTTTCTATCGAAAAAATTAATGTTGTAAATTTTTCTATAGAAAAAATTAATGTTGTAAATTTTTCTATAGAAAAAATTAATGTTGTAAATTTTTCTATAGAAAAAATTAATGTTGTAAATTTTTCTATAGAAAAAATTAATGTTGTAAATTTTTCTATCGAAAAAATTAATGTTGTAAATTTTTCTATAGAAAAAATTAATGTTGTAAATTTTTCTATCGAAAAAATTAATGTTGTAAATTTTTCTATAGAAAAAATTAATGTTGTAAATTTTTCTATAGAAAAAATTAATGTTGTAAATTTTTCTATAGAAAAAATTAATGTTGTAAATTTTTCTATAGAAAAAATTAATGTTGTAAATTTTTCTATCGAAAAAATTAATGTTGTAAATTTTTCTATAGAAAAAATTAATGTTGTAAATTTTTCTATAGAAAAAATTAATGTTGTAAATTTTTCTATCGAAAAAATTAATTTTTCTATAGAAAAAATTAATTTGTAAATTTTTCTATAGAAAAAATTAATGTTGTAAATTTTTCTATAGAAAAAATTAATGTTGTAAATTTTTCTATAGAAAAAATTAATGTTGTAAATTTTTCTATAGAAAAAATTAATGTTGTAAATTTTTCTATAGAAAAAATTAATGTTGTAAATTTTTCTATAGAAAAAATTAATGTTGTAAATTTTTCTATAGAAAAAATTAATGTTGTAAATTTTTCTATAGAAAAAATTAATGTTGTAAATTTTTCTATCGAAAAAATTAATGTTGTAAATTTTTCTATAGAAAAAATTAATGTTGTAAATTTTTCTATAGAAAAAATTAATGTTGTAAATTTTTCTATCGAAAAAATTAATGTTGTAAATTTTTCTATAGAAAAAATTAATGTTGTAAATTTTTCTATAGAAAAAATTAATGTTGTAAATTTTTCTATAGAAAAAATTAATGTTGTAAATTTTTCTATAGAAAAAATTAATGTTGTAAATTTTTCTATCGAAAAAATTAATGTTGTAAATTTTTCTATAGAAAAAATTAATTTGTAAATTTTTCTATAGAAAAAATTAATGTTGTAAATTTTTCTATAGAAAAAATTAATGTTGAAAATTTTTCTATAGAAAAAATTAATGTTGTAAATTTTTCTATAGAAAAAATTAATGTTGTAAATTTTTCTATAGAAAAAATTAATGTTGTAAATTTTTCTATAGAAAAAATTAATGTTGTAAATTTTTCTATAGAAAAAATTAATGTTGTAAATTTTTCTATCGAAAAAATTAATGTTGTAAATTTTTCTATAGAAAAAATTAATGTTGTAAATTTTTCTATAGAAAAAATTAATGTTGTAAATTTTTCTATAGAAAAAATTAATGTTGTAAATTTTTCTATAGAAAAAATTAATGTTGTAAATTTTTCTATAGAAAAAATTAATGTTGTAAATTTTTCTATAGAAAAAATTAATGTTGTAAATTTTTCTATAGAAAAAATTAATGTTGTAAATTTTTCTATAGAAAAAATTAATGTTGTAAATTTTTCTATAGAAAAAATTAATGTTGTAAATTTTTCTATAGAAAAAATTAATGTTGTAAATTTTTCTATAGAAAAAATTAATGTTGTAAATTTTTCTATCGAAAAAATTAATGTTGTAAATTTTTCTATAGAAAAAATTAATGTTGTAAATTTTTCTATAGAAAAAATTTATGTTGTAAATTTTTCTATAGAAAAAATTAATGTTGTAAATTTTTCTATAGAAAAAATTAATGTTGTAAACTTTTCTATAGAAAAAATTAATGTTGTAAACTTTTCTATAGAAAAAATTAATGTTGTAAATTTTTCTATAGAAAAAATTAATGTTGTAAATTTTTCTATAGAAAAAATTAATTTGTAAATTTTTCTATGGTAGTGTTTAGTTTTTGGTTAAAACTAAACACTACCCTAAATAGATTAGATACAAGAGTACTGATGACGGACATGGCTGCCTAGAAAATGTGCATTCCGCTCCTGCTGGTGTCTAAAAATTAAATTTTCCCAATTTTTCTTTAATATTATCATCTAATTTGTAATTTAATTAATTCTTTCTTAGAGAGAATAAAAACAAACTTAAACATTTATGATTTAAAGTTATTTTGAAAGACAATTAAGGAATCGATAATTTTAACACCATAAAAGTTTTTTGTATCAAATATAAATTATCTATTATTTTTTTTGTATTAAGAAATTCCAAACCCGCCCTCGCATATAGCCGTCCCAAAGAATTTCTGTTTATTTTTACTAAACCAAAAAAAAAAAAGCTTGGTATACCACACAAGTATTTCCATGCATAAAAGTGTTTGTTTAAAATATAATAATAGCAAACCAACCCATGTCAAATACCAGTCAAATTAAACTTTCTTCATGGAGAGCATTTAAACTATTTGCTAAAAGACTTAAAGGACTTAATGTTTACATGAATTTATTTATAAGGAAATTATATGCAAGATTTTTTGTTTATCAATTTGGGAGATAGAACAAACGGATACTAACAGTGAGGCAAGATTTTTAAGTCGATTTTTTAGGACAGTATGGAACCTAAAGCGAAAAATTGGGCTCATCGCAATACACAATTTGTTGCATAAATATATAGAATTGCTATGAGTTTTACTCTGGGTTAACCTTTCTAGATTCAGTTGTAAAACAGTTAACGTGCTAAGGTAACACTATTTCAATTACAAAAAACACCGAATAATGAACTATATGAGAATTATATTGGATTTGTTAATATTTTGTATAGATTATAAGCTCTTAGTCATTTTAAATCAACTTGTTCCACAGTAGAGCTTTCAATTTGGTACCTTATGAAACTTATTTTGTGATAAAGGCCTTTTTCATAATAAATATTTTAATTTGCATAAGATTTACAAAAGGCATTAAGTAGAAAAAAAAAAAAATTTATAAATAAAAAAAATTAATTCAATATAAGACCGTTACATTTTAGTTGTACAAATATCCTGTTTAAATAAAAAAATATTTAAAAATATTCTTGCTGATGATGACAAGGGTAAAGATGCTACCATAATAGTTTTTTTAAATAAAGTTTACATTTTTATATAAAATAATTTAATTTTGATAATAACTAAAAGTCAAACCTCACTCTTGTATTTAAATACTTGCATATATTTTTTTCTTTATCCTGACAAAGCACAACATTTAATGACAAGTGTTAAAACGAGCACATTTACACAAAAATCGATTCTGAGGCAGACACGTGACTAAATTTACACAATTTTGGATTTTTATTTATTTTCTTAGGTATAATTTTCTGCACTGCTTCAGTACATTTTTGTAACGAAAAAAAATTAATGAAATTTGCTTTAATTTAAAACAAGATTATCTGAAGTTTTCTTTTGCAAAAGAAATCTTTATTTAAATGTCTTTTCTGCCAACCTCCAATATCCGTTTTCTGAATGTTGTAAACATTTTAAATACACATTTTAATGCTAGCAAAAATTCCACATATTCTTTTTTAAGATATTAAGGATATGTAAATAACATTAATGTGTAAATTAAATTTACACAGAGGGAAATATCAAAAATTTTGATGGAAAATCTACTAAAATATATTCAATGAGTAGATAAATTTTTATGACCATCTAAAATTTAAAATGTCTTTTTGTTTTGATTGCGTAACCAACTCCTAAATTTAGATTTTTTTTTACACAAAACATCCTCTTTCCACAAATAGTGTCCTTTTTATTTGTATACTGGTTTATTTATTTTAACCAATACAACCCTCTCATTTAGTTAATTATGACTATATAATGCATCATACCATCGTATAATTCTTATTTGGTTCATATATATTATATAGTTGAGATAAAAATGCCAAAATATATTTCCTTAACAAGTAATGATTCTTAAAACCTATGTATTTAATACAAAAAGTCATAATTTGAACTAAAAATCACTTTTGTACAAAAAGTCGATTTCTTCGCAAAAATTAATTTTTTCTTAAAAGGTCTTTATACCAAATTTTTTTATTTCTCTATTATTTTAAATGAAATACATTTATTAATAAATATTTTTATACCCTTCACCCATACCCTATATATAAGTTTGTAATTCCGTATGTAATTTTCAATACTCATTTCCGACCCCATAAAGTATATATATTCTAGATCCTTATACATAGAAAAGTTGTCTAAGCAATATCCATCTGTCCGTCCGTCTGTCTGTTTGTCTCTGTTCGTGTTCAAATCAACTTTCCCAAGGCACCAGAAGAGAAACAGAAAATTTAAGCCTAACAGTAGATTGCATGGAGTGCATACAGATATCAGGGGCGATCAATAACCTCCTGCGAGGGACGACTTCTATTTGTTATTAGGTTGGTAGGGCTATGATACTATGATTTGTATGAAAGGCCTTTATAGAAAGCAATACATATTGAGGTAGCCGGTAGACCCACGGGATGCCCACTAGGAACCAGGAGAAGTCAATAGGCACATTAAGGGGTTAATACAACCCTAATGTGCTTTATCACAATATAGATTGCAGGAAGGTTCTAAGTAAAATTTTTACAAAAAACTTTCGATAAAACTCTTGCAAAAAAAACACAATATTTTTATAAAAAATTTTACAAAAAATATTCGATCAAATTTTAACAAAAAAATTTCGATAAAAAAATATCAATAAAAAGTTACAAAAAAAATTACAATAAAATTTTTACAAAAAAATGTTGATAAAATTTTTACAAAAAAAAATCGATAAAACTTTTACAAGAAAAATTTCGTAATTTTACAAAAAATATTCGATCAAATTTTAACAAAAAAATTTCGATAAAAAAATTTCAATGAAAAAGTTTCAAAAAAAATTTCAATAAAAGTTTTACAAAAAAAATGTTGATAAAATTTTTACAAAAAAAATCGATAAAACTTTTACAAAAAAATTTCGTAAACATTTTAGAGCACATTTTCTATAAAATTAAAAAAAAAATATATTATTAAATATTTTTTATAAAATTTTTATGGAATCTTCTATAAAATTTTCTTTAAAATTTTTAAAACTTTTCTGTAAAATTTTTTTAGAATATTTTCTATAAAATTTTTTTAGAATATTTTCTATAAAAATTTTTATGGAATTTTTTTGTAAAATTTTTATAGAACTTTTCTATAAAATTTTTATAGAAAATTATTTATAAAACTTTTCTATAAAATTTTTATAGAAATTTTTTATAAAACTTTTCTATAATATATTTATAGAAAATTTTTTATAAAACTTCTATAAAATTTTTATAGAAAATTTGTATAAACTTTTTCAATTAAATTTGTATAAACTTTTTCTATAAATTTCATAAAAAAATTTTATTTAATATTTTTTATAAAACTTTCATAGAATCTGCTATAAAAGTTTTCTATAAAATTTTCTTTAATATATAATAATATAATTTATATAATATTTTGTATAAAATTATTATAAAATTGTCTATAAAATATTCTATAAAACTTTTCTATAAAATTTTTACAGAAAATTTTCTATAAAACTTTTCTATAAAATTTTTACAGAAAATTTTCTATAAAACTCTTCTATAAAATTTTTACAGAAAATTTTCTATAAAACTTTTCTATAAAATTTTTACAGAAAATTTTCTATAAAACTTTTCTATAAAATTTTTACAAAAAATTTTCTATAAAACTTTTCTATAAAATTTGTATAGAATATTTTCTATAAAACTTTTCTATAAAATTTTTTCTTTAAAATTTTCTATAAAATTTTCAATAAAATTTTTCTATAAAATTTTTCTATCAGATTTTCTATAAAATTTTCTATAAGATTTTCTATAAAATTTTTCTATCAGATTTTCTATAAAATTTTTCTATAAGATTTTCTATAAAATTTTTCAATAACATTTTCTATAAAATTTTTCTATAAAATTTTTTATAACATTTTCTATAAAATTTTCTATAAAGTTTTTCTATAAAATTTTCCATAAAATTTTTCTTTAAAATTTTCTATTAAATTTTCTATAAATTTTTCTATAAATTTTTCTATAAAATTTTTCTATAATATTTTCTATAAAATATTTCTGCAAAATGTTCTTCAAATTTTTCTATAAAATTATTTATAAAATTTTCTATAAAATTTTTTTATAAAATTATCTATAAAATTTTATAGAAAAATTTTATATTTAATTTTCAAAAATTTCAAAATGTTCTATAATTTTTTTTTATAAAATGTTCTATAAAATTTTGCTATAAAATTTTCAATAAAATTTTTCTATAAAATTTTCTATAAAATTAAACAGCGCCATTTGTAGCTCAAAAGAGAATTTTTTCACAAGAATACATTTTTTTAGACAAAAATAATTTTTTTTTCACAAAAATGCACTTTTTCCTCAAAACTTCTTATCACAAAAATACTGATTTTCTATAATTTTATTTTTTTAGAAAAATAACTTTTTCCTTCAAAAACTTATTTTTTCACAAAAATAACTTATTTTTTGACCAAAAATAAATTTTTTACGCAAAAACTTATTTTTTCCCAAAAATACATTTCTTCCAGCCAAACCATACGTAGTTTTTTCACAAACCTAAAATAAAAAATTAGTTTTCCCCAAAAACAAATTTTTGTAAAACCAAAAAGTTTTTTCCACAAAAACATGCTTTTTCCGTCAAAAAGTCCCTTATAATAGAACCCAAGTGACTGTTTGTAACTTTAAGTTTGTAATTTTAATTAAAAGTCGCTTTCCTGATAAAAAGTAAGTTTAAAACCAACTTGATTTTTATCGCCACAAAGTTACTTTATGGGACAAAAGATCACTTTTTCCTAAAAAATTACTTCTTTCACCAAAAAGCGAATATGTTTTAACCAAAAATATAATATTTTTTTATTAAAGTTCATTAGATTTTTAATTGGCCATATGTTATATTTTTGGTTTTTCTTAGATAAAATTATTATTTATTTCCACGTTTTACATGTTTATTTAAAAAAAAGTATTTTGAATAAAAATTGCATTAAATGCCTTAAGAATGCTACAATTGAAAGAAGCTTTGCATTGTTATCGAATTTGTTTATGCAAAGTTAACAAATTAAAATACTATTTTATCGACTTTTGAAGAAAAAAAAAAATAAACGAAAATATCGTTTGGCACAAAAGTACAAAATATTCCAACAAAACTTGTGGCATGGCATATTTATAATAGACAAAAGACTAAAGCCAACAACAAGTATAAAAATAAAAAAAAAACAATCTGTAAAATTTTATTGTTATTGTTAATAGACAAAACTAGCAGATAGTTTCTGGCTACAAAAAATCACCAAACCAATTTATTTCTTTAAATAAAACTAATAACAGCATCAAAATTGATTTAAATTTAAAAAGAAACAAAAAATTGGAAAAACTAAAAAAACTGACATAAAAATTAACATTTTTATTATATAGCATTCATTTGCATATAAATGAATACATATGAAAAAATTATAAAAAATAAAATTATTTATTTGGTAAAAGTATTTATTTAATTTAAATATAATTTTATTTTAAATATTTGAGAAATTCTAGGAATAAATTAATTTCTGTAAAGCGAGATAACGGTTCTATGGTGTAATGGTTAGCACTCTGGACTTTGAATCCAGCGATCCGAGTTCAAATCTCGGTAGAACCTGCACTAAAATTTTTATTTTTTTTCTTTTTGCAATTAATGGAATTTCTAAAAATAAATTGTAAAATTTAAATCGCCAAGTTAATGATATAAAAAATTTCAAAAATTAATATATTAATTAAAAAACTAAAACTTTCTTAAGTCAAATAAGCAATGAATTTAAAAAATTTATTTGAACAAATTTCTAAAAAATTTACTTTTATTTATTTAAAATATTATTTTTTTTAATTCTTAAATTTTTATTTAAAATCTAAGTCACAATTATTTATTAGAAAATCGAGTAACCTTTTAAAATTATTAATAATTGTCACTGAAATAGAAGGTTCTATGGTGTAATGGTTAGCACTCTGGACTTTGAATCCAGCGATCCGAGTTCAAATCTCGGTAGAACCTGCATTACGATTTTTAAACAGTTAAAGTAAAGTTTGAATATTTTGTTTAGAATATTTCTCACATGATTTAGGAAAATGTTAACCCAGTTATCGGGGTGTTATGTATGTATACACTCACTCTCTTAAATAATATAGATAGAAAGAAATTTGTTTGTATTGTTTTATTTTTTAATATTTTTTTATTTATTTCATATGATGTTAGAGATAAAAAAAAATATTATGTGGAAGTATCATATTTTTCAATATTATAGTAAATATAATAAAAAAAAAATCTGGAGTTGACCTACACTCAACTTTACCATACCTTATAGAAACAGATATTTTTATGGTATATGCGAATCGAAACAAATAATTATTTTCAATTAATTTCAAGTAAACTACCCTTCCCCCTTCCAAAAAGCCCAAAAACTATTCAACTTTTCATCTTCATCTTGATATGTCAAACAATATGACCTGCAGAGGGTTCACCAAAATAGTGGCATATACACCCACCCGCCGACAGACAACATAGCGAAATTAGTAAAATTGGATTCAGGAGACCTCAAAACGTAAAGATCATTTTAATCCTGACAACGATTTTTTTCACGATTCAAATACTTCACCTATACTACGTATGGTAAAGTAAAAAGTGAAAAATATAATACATCTAACAGTCTGCATTTCAAGCAATTAAATCGTTTCCAAAATTTAGATGATAATACCTCAGTTTCAAAAATATTTTTTTGGAGCTATATATTTCAAAAATTTTCTTAACCATATGATAGTTTGGTAAGGTATCTGTACCAAACTTGAATATTAGAATTTTAATATTTAAGTAACCGGTTCTATGGTGTAATGGTTAGCACTCTGGACTTTGAATCCAGCGATCCGAGTTCAAATCTCGGTAGAACCTGTGTAAGTTTCTTCTTTTGGATTTTTAATAATTTTGCAAAGGCACACCATTTCGTATAAAAAGAACATAAGCATTATTATTACGTTATTGCACATTTCTTTTCAGAGCTTATAAAGAATAAATTCTTGTTTTGTTCTGTTGCTGCCTACATACATCTTTATAAATATATTTGCAACACCAGAGAAACTTTTATATACGATTCACCATGGCAATTTTTAATACTCGTATATGTTATGTTTCCCAATTTCACAATAATATATATTCGGCTTTTACTTTTATAATTTTCAACTTCATATTACAAATATAAATATATAGAAAATTTTATTTTGTAAATCTTTTATCGAAAATGTTTTGTAAAACCTTTATCTAAATTTTTTGTAAATATGTAAACGAAAATTTTTTGTATAAATTTAATAGAAAATTTTTTTGTAAAAATTTATTTGAAAATTTTTTGTAAAAATTCTATCGATTTTTTTTAATTTTATCAAATTTTTTTTTAATTTTATTGAAAAGTTTTTGTAAAAATTTTATCGAAAATTTTTTGTAAAATTTTACGTAAATTATTTTGTAAAAATTTAACGATTTTTTTTTTGTAAAAATTTTATTTAATTTTTTTTTAAATTTTACGTATTTTTTGTAAATTATATAAAAATTTTTATAAATTTTGATACAAATTTTATTATAAAATCTTTATCTAAAATTTTTTTGTTAAAATTTTTTATAAAAATTTTATTATTTAAGACCTTCCTGCAATCTATATTGCGTTCGAATGATCAAACAAAATGCCTATTGACTGCTCATAGATCTCAGTGGGCACCCTGTGGGTCTATCCTTTAATACAATTCAAATCAGTAAAACCTAAAAACAAAAAAAAAAAAAAACCCTGGCAGGCTGTTATTGATCCCCCGAGATCTGTATGCACTCCATACCATCTACTGCTCGCGGTCTAATATTTATTTAACAAAAAACAGCAAAAGAGAATCATTATTACCGAAAAAAATAAAAAAATATATATATGCAAAAAATATATGTAGGTGGGCGTGGTTTTTTACCCGCAGCGCCGAATGGAATGGTGCAATGTTGCTGAACTGCATTAGCGAAATTTTCGAAACTATATCTAACAGATTGGTAGGCTTAAATTTCTTTTATCTCTTCTGGTGCCTTGGCAAAATTGATTTCACCCCAACAGAGACGAAATTATTAATACGAGCAGAGGTTAAGTTCAAATTAATATTATTCAATTTGGCAAATGACATAAGAAGTCCAGAGAGTTTATAAGTTATTTCTGCAGTTAACCATATTGGTCGAAATTTATTACACACAAAATTATATTTATTATGCAGAATACCAGTAACGTTAACAAAGAGCAAATAATTCCACATGGAAGTATTGCATGATGCAAGAAAAGCCGTATAAAATCTATTTCTAAATCATTTGAAAGTTATATTACTCATTTGAAACTAAATAGGTTAAGTAAATCACAGCAAACAGGTGGATCCAAAATGGACTTTCTTAGTAGTTTGCTAAAAATGAAAAGTTCTTAGAAAATTTTAATTTTTAAATGACTAAAACTTTATTTTTTTAAAAGATTTTAAAAGCATTCGTTGACGAACTGATCTACTATTGCAAATAAGTACAGACATATCTGTCACCTGGCTCTACTTAAAATTTTTGCCAGAAGTATTATAACAAAATTTCCTAATTTCTTATATTAAAATTTAATATCAGTTATAAAAATTTTAGCTGCTACGTAAACTATTATAATTAATTGACATTGTAGGCTTATAACTCACTGAATACGGTGATTTTTCACACGCCATTTATTTTATTAATATTTAATATCTCCCCGTTCCTATTTTTGGAATACTCTATTTGACGGCAAACATCTTTTTAGTTAGTAAACAAATAATTTTTTTTAATTATCATCATCAAATTAAATATGATAAGGGAATATTGTTTTAATTTATAAATAAATAAGTTTTTTTTGGAAAATATTTAATATATATTAAATATATACACATATATAAGAATATATAAACAATTTTGAAAATACAGGGTGAGAAACAGCTGTTATTAAATACACAAACAATCACTACTTGGCTGATTAAATTTGTGGCGGTTCTATGGTGTAATGGTTAGCACTCTGGACTTTGAATCCAGCGATCCGAGTTCAAATCTCGGTAGAACCTGGTTTAATTATATTTTTTAGATTTTGATTTTAATTTCATAAGTTTTTTCAAAAAATTTCCATTATTTTTATTTTAAATTAATTTATAAATTTTAAAAATAATTTCATACTTTGAGTTGTAATTTGTTTGTGAAAAAATATGTTTAAAAAATAATTTTCAATAAATAATTACTTTTTGTAAACATATTATTATAATTATTACTATAATAATATAATTATTATTTATTATTATTATTATTATTATTATTATTATTATTATTATTATTATTAATTTAGGGCAATATTAAAACAGACCATAAAGTTCCCTTTCCGACATTAATAACTTTTTAATAAAAAATTACCTTTTGGTGTAAAAAGCGATTATGGTGAAAGCAAGGCAAACGTTGATAGAAAATTAAATTTCGTAACATTAATGACTTATTGCTGCACATTCACTTTTTCTTAAATAAAGACTTTTTTGGCAGAAGTGTGACTTTTAGAGAGGTAAGTTTCGCAACACGTACAATAGGAACTCTTTGATTACAAAAAAAAAAAAAAAGATTTCTTAGTGAAATCATTTATTTCCTTTTTCAATAAAAATTTAATTTGTATGCGTATGCAATTTTTGGCGAACAAGTGATATTGGTAAAAATATCGGCCTTATTGGAAATAAGAGGTAGAAGAAGTAATTTTTGGTGGGAAATTTGCTTTTAGTGGAAAAAGTTAATTTTTAGTGAAAAATTTTTTTTGTTGAGGAAAAATTTACCATGTTTTTGAAAAGGTGACGTCTTATGCAAAAAGTACTTGTTTGAGGAAAAAGTGACCTTTTTTGTGAAAAGGGTGGCCTTTTGTGAAAAAAGCGATTTTTTGTGGAAAATGTAACTTTTTGTGGAAAAAGTGACATTTTGTGGAAAAGAGACCTTTTGTGGAAAAATTTACTTTTTGTGAAAAAAAAATTACTTTTTGTGGAAGAAGTGACTTTTTGTCGAAGAAGTGACTTTTTATGGAAAAATTGTCTTTTTTTCGAAAAATTACTTTAAAAAACATATGAGTTTTTATAGAACAAGAGACTTTTTGTGGAATATAAATAACTTTTTGTGGAAATAATGACTTTTTGTGGAATATAAAAGAATTTTAGTGGAAAGAGTGACTTTGTGAAAAAAGTGTTCTTTTAGGGAATAAGTGACTTTTTGTGGAAATAGTGACTTTTTATTGAAAAATATTCTTTTTTTTTCTTGAAAAACTTACTTTATAAAACAAATGACTTTTTGTGGAAAAAGAGTCTTTTTTTGGTATATAAATAACTTTTTTTGGAACATAAGAGTTTTTGTGGAAAAGTGACTTTTTTGTAGAAAAAAGTGACTTTTTGTGGAAAAAGTGGTCTTTTGAGGAAAAAGTGGTACCGTGAAATAACTCCCAAATTAAATAACTCCCAACGCAATAACTCCCAATGAAATAACTCCCAATGCAAGAACTCCCAACTTTCAAATTAAAAAAAAAACGAAATAACTTCCAACGCCAAAATGAAATAAGATCCAAAAACTTAACCGTTAATTCAAAACAATTATATTTTTACAAAAAAAAATGAAAAAACTCCCAAATACAATACAATACAAATTATATTTGCACCCGGGCACTGTTTAACTGTTTTAACCTCTATGGTATAACAGGTACCTCCCGATGAAGGAGGTCCATAACTTTGATATCACCATATCATAGATATATGACCAAAGGCAGGCTATAAAGACAATATTTTGTAAGCGAATCCGCTGTTCCATATACCATAGAGAGATCATTGACCCATCCCGGCCTGTGTAGCCGGCCTTCGGCAGTAGGAAAGGGTTTAACCTCTATAGTATAACCAACACCGGCTTCGCTTACTAAAGTTTTTCTGCGTAGCCGGCCTTCGGCCGGGCGCTAGTATTTCCTCCTCTATGGTATAACCAACACCGGCTTCTCTTACTAAAGGTTTTCTGCAAGTAGACCGTTTTTGGAAATAATAAATTTTTTTCTAATGGAATAAAAAAACTAAATTCTGTTTTAAATCTTTCAATATGCCTTTATTATCGTGCATTGGAAATATCTTCTCATTCCGACTCCCATTTATGGAAATTTTTAATACCTTTTTGGGAATCGTGGATTTTTGCATTAATCAATCTAAATTAATATTTTTTTAATTTTTCTGCCCACTATTTACTTTATAATTGCAAAGTTTTATTATAAAACCTTAATCACATTTTTGGATATTTTTAAATCCTGTTTGGGAATTGTGGGTTATGGCATTAATTTAAATAATAAAATAATTTTTTTTTTAAATTTTCTGCCTGCTGTTTACTATATAAAGCCCAGTACGCAGCTCTACGGAATTTCAGGTTTGATTTTTATTCCCTATATTTCTACAAAAGTAAAAATTATCATGTGGTCGTTTGTAGAAATAAAAATCATGTCGTCGTGTTTTTTAAAATTTTATTATATATTGTACACAATAACATTATATCAACATAGAAATTAAATTTCCAAACAATTGCTTAAACATTAATTTTTGTTTCAGTTGAAGAAAAAAAGTCTACACTTTCTGTTAGAACATCCCTGTAATAGTCAAAAATTCCGTTTAGTTTTCTTCTTAGCTGCGTACTGCCACACGGAAAGTTGCCTGAAAATTTTCAAACCTGAATTTCAGGCTGTTTTTTTTACACATACTTCTTATGGGAAACTGAAATTCAGGTGAGCTGCGTACTGGCCTTAAATGGAAAATTTTATTATAAAACCTTAATCACATTTTTAGAAATTTTTAAAAACTTTTAGGGAATTTTAGGGTTTGCATTAATAAATCTTAATTAAAATTTGATTAATTTTTTCTGTTCACTATTGACTATTGCTCATGTCACAAGCTCCCTTTTATCGTTTAAAGTTTATTAAAATACACTTTAACTCAAACAGCTTGTGAGCAGGCTTTGAAATTGTAGAATTGTATCGTTTCTTACTCAAAAAATAATAACGCTCAAAATATAATAAACAAGATATATTTATCTTACTAGGTAGTGTCGTCCGCCTAGCTGATTTAGTAGTTCGACTTATCAAAAGTTGTATGTGTTCAGAAATTTTATAGTGTAGAAGTGAGAAAGCAATAAAACACATACATGCCTTCTCAATTTTCTTATATGTTTTTTGACATTTCGAACTACAAAGCAACAACAAAATGCCATGTTGTTCTTGTATTGTTGTATTTGTTGTAGGGATGCCACTACCTAGTAAAATATCCTACACACTCGTATGATTCAATCAAAAAATTATTTGGCAGAATTCTGTCCTACTCAAAAAATCGCAGGTTCCACACTATTATATAGAAATGAAAATTTTCTAACTCTGATCGTATGGAGAAAAATATTTTATAAATTTTTTCAAAAGACTATCAAACAGTACAGACCTGGCTAAAAGTCTGTCACACACATACGCTTCTTATTCGCACTATCAATTTTTTATAGCACACATGCAATTTTTTTGTTTGACCGTTTGTTGGACTGAGTATGATAGTGAATCATATCATATCATATCAATCGAGCGCAAGGATTTTTTCCTCTATGATATAACCAACACCGGCTTCGATCACTAAAGTTTTCTGCATAGCCAGCCTTCGGCCGGGCCCAAGGATTTTCTCCTCTATGGTATAACCAACACCGGCTTCGCTTACTAAAGTTTTCTGCATAGACGGCCTTTGGCCGGGCGCAAGGATTTTCTCCTCTGTGGCTTCGCTTACTAAAGTTTTTCTGCATTTTCTGAATTTTTTGTTGGGAGTTATTTCACATGTTTTTTTAGCTGTCCCTTTTTGTGAAAAATTACTATTTGTTCAAAAAGTGACTTCTTGTAACAAAAAAAATTTGTTACTTTGTCCACAAAAAGTCACTGAGTTTTTGTGAAAAATATAGTTCTTGTGAAAATAGTGACTTTTTGGCGAATAAATACTTTTTGTAAAATAATAATTTTTGTTTTTTTTGGAAAAACAGAGAATTTCTAGCTAAACAGTGAATGAAAAAGTGACTTTTTGTGGAAAAAGTGATTCTTTTGTCGATAAATTACATTTTGTGGAAAAAGTATTTTTTTTTTTGTAGAAAAATGAAGTTTTGTGGAAAATTAAATTTAAAAAAAAAAAATTGTATAAGAAATGCACTATACTAGCTTTAAGACAAATTTATTAAATATTTCCCTTTCTTCATGAACTAGAGTATTATTTTAAAAAATAAATCATTATCTTGACATCACAAGCCTAATGATGTAAATAAATATTACGGAAGAAAATCTTTAAGCCCTGCAGATCTGACTATATTCATAATTTATTACACAGTCCCTAGAGAGGAATGATAGCAAATAAAACTATATTGTAAAGTGACTAGACTTGTGCGAGATATTAAATTGATTCTCTGCCTCACTAGGAATGGGTTGGCTTTTTATAAAAAAAAAAACTCAAGTATAAATAAGTTGCAGCAATTTTAGTAAAAAGGCATCAATAAAACTGGCTATGTCATGAACAGACCAGCTGGGACCTTGCATATTCAACAACTCTCATAAATACCAGAGTTTTGCATGCAAGTAACACATTGAATATCATTTGTAATAGAAGCATGATGCATGGCGTATTTAATTAATGCACAATATTGGATTACCATTTATAATTGAACAAGCACCATCAACCAACCAACCGCCATTTAAACAATTGGGCTTATTAACACACAAATAAAACTCTTTATATTTTCAACAAACAGGAGTCATATTTTATGGCAAAAGGATAAAGAGATATGCATTGAATAAAAAAAATTCAAAATGTTATGGAGAATTTGCAGAGTTTAAGGACTGATTCTGTTAATATACTTTATTCCAGTGGCTCATATTTAATGCAAACTTGAAGTTTTTAAATTTATGTTCTTTTAATAAAAATCTTTCTAAACAAATAGATCAGTGTGAGCAAAATGTTATGTGGCGTAGGAGGACAAATTTTCTAGAGGGGTGTAAAACTATTTTTATTGGAAAATTATGTTATTAAAATATGTAAATATATTGTAAAATTTTCATGTCTACTGGTGGCATTACACTACCCAGAATGATCTTTCTACGCCAATGGTTGTTCAATACGTGTCTAACGTGCCGTCTTGAAGTATACACATTCATCTTAAATGTTGTGTTAAAGTAATGTAAGTGAAAGAATAAAGAACTCAAACATAAACATAAACAATGAGTTTCTGCTTATAAATCATTAATCACATTTATAATTTCAATTAAATATAAAAGAAAAAAATTAATATTCAGATAAGACATGATTTGCCTGGGGGGCTAAGAATGTTTCAAGATAATAAAATGTACAACCATTATGTAGAGTTTTTTTAAGGTAAATATTGTAGCCAAATAAGAATATATTTCCCAATGTGTAAACTACATGTATTAAACACATAGATGACTGAAGGCTGCCGACTACAAGTTGTCAATACTATAATTCTTGCAAAAAAAAACCGACTTCAAAACAGACAAACTTAAAATCATGTTTCTTTAAGACGGTAACTATTGCGGCACCCTGTAATTTCCGAATTCAAATTTTATACTAGTTATAGCGGTCGTAGCAGTACAGGTTCATTGTAAATTTCAACCATCTGTCTGTAACGGTTTAAAAGTTTGGTCATTATAACAGATATAGTAATGGATATTCTGTCTAATTGTTAAGTATTTATCAACAACTGTTTGAAAGATAGGGTCGTATATATCAAATGACGTCACCTATTGGGACACCCTTTAAATTCAAATTTTTATATAAATACTTTTTAAAGAGGACTTTTTCATACAGATTCTTTTTAAATTTTAACTTTGTGTCCATATATATCAAATTACATCAACTTTTGGGACACCCTTTTATTTCCAATTTTAAAAATGTATACTTGTTGTTATACCAGACATAGTAGTGAACATTCTGTCTACTTTTCAAGTGTTTGTCTATAACGGTTCCAAAGATGAGGACATAATGGTCAAATTGCATCAATAATGGAGACACCCTTTAATTTATAGATCCAAATTTTATACTTGTTGTAATAGTGGACTAAGCAATATAGGTTCCTTGTAAATTTCAACTGTCTATCTATAACAGTTGAAAAGTTTGGCCATATATATTACTTTTACATTAACTATTGGAACACCCTTTAATTTCCAAATTCATATTTTACAGTTGTTATTTTAGCGGACTTAGCAATACAAGTTCTTTGTAAATTTTAACTGTCTGTCTATAACGGTTCAAAAGTTTGGCCATACATATATCAAAATAAACCAACTAATGGGACACCCTTTAATTTATAATTTTAAATATTTATACTTATTATAACAGACATAGTAATGAACATTCTGTGCAACTTTCAAGTGTTTGCCTATAACGGTTCAAAAAATAGGAGAATAAAGGTGAAATTAAGTCACCTATGGGGTCAACCTTTAATTTTATTTTTTAATTACTTTTTGTTATTGGGAGCTACAGTGATACGCACTTTTTTTAATTTTTAATATTTTGAACTTCTTTTAAAATGGGACCAATCTGTAGCCATAACCTTTCTAATAGTGCAAAAATGTTTAAAATCGGTTCAGAAATGACTGACTTCTGAAGGCACAAACATACAAAAAAACAAGTAAAAGTGCTATATTCGGCCGTGCCGAATCTTCTATACCCTTCACCACGGTGATTTTATTTATACAGACATGTACAGCATTATCCATATTGTTGACTCTTTACTTAAATAAATTCGTATGAGAAAAAATCATTATTCATAAGTTAAAAAAATAGAAGACAAATGAAAACAAATTCCATTTGCTACAATTGTCGCCGTGTTGTCAGCTACTTAAAGATATTGAAGACGACAGCTACATCGTAAACTCTGACATTGTTGTAGAAATACTTATTTTGATTTTATAAAATTAAATAACTTTTTCAAAAAATTATAAATATTTCCTCCAAAACTTTTTGTTTGTATATGAATTTGTAATTTAAAATTTTGTGACATTTTCTTTTGTTGAATAAAATAGAAATTAGTTGACGACAGCCACAACGTTTCATTTTTGACAGTTTGTAGTCGGTATTCTGATAATGTCTATGTGTTTAATGCACCTAGGTTTTAAAACAGAGATATCATATATTAAAAAATCAAACGCATTTAAAAAAATATGTTACTCTATATACACACAAACATACATATGTATATTCTTAATATTAAATATATGTTATGTTACAGTCATGATTTTCATTTTCAAAGAAATATTGAAATTTTTGTTTTAATTTTTCGAAAATTGTGTGTAAAAATTTTTTGTAAAAATATTTTTTTAAAAATTTTTTGTAAAATTTTATTCGAAAATTTTTTGGAAAATTTTTAAAAAAAATTTTTTTTTAAATATTTTTTTGTAAAATATCTTTTTGAAAATGCTTTGTAAATTTTTTTGTAAATATTTTTGAAAAAAAATTTTAAAATTTTTTTTAAAAAATTTTAAAAAAAATTTTTTTTTAAAAATTCGATTGAAATTTTTTTGTTAAATTTTGGACCTTTCTCCAATCTATATTGAGTTAGAATGGTCAGACTAAAGCAAAAAAAAAATCCTTAAAAAAAAAAATTTCCTCATATTGACACATGGGGGTCCTTTTAACTGCTCCTATTTATCAGTGGGTACCCTGTGGGTCCATTGGCTACCTCTATGTGTATTGCTTTCTATTAAGGTCACTAATACAAATCAAAGCAGAAAAACCCTACCAATCTAAAAACAAACAAAAATCGCCCCTCGCAGGGGGTTATTGATCCCCCGAGATCTGTATGCACTCCTTGCGATCTACCTGTCGCAGTCTAATATTTATTTGAGAAAAAAAGGCAAAACAGAAACATTAAAGCTGAAAAAAATTAAAAAAAAACCTGAAAAAACGTGAAAAAAATATAGGTGGGCGTGGTTTTTGGCCCGTAGCCTCCAAAGGAATGATCCGATGTTGCTGAGTTGCAATACCAAAATTTTCCAAACTATGGCTGACTGATTGGTGTGCTTAAATTTTTTGTATCTCTTCTGGTGCCTTGGCAAATGACATTACCACACTAACACGGACAGACGGACAGACGGACAGACGGATAGACGGACAGACGGACATCGCTTAATCAACTTCTCTATGTATAAGGATCCAGAATATATATACTTTATGGGGTCGGAAATGAATATTGTAGAAATTACACACGGAATGACAAACTTATATATACCCTTTCCACCTGTGGTGAAGGGTATAAAAAAGCAACACACAGACGAATTGATAACCTCCTTCTCTTTTTGAAGTCGGTTAAAAATACACATGTCATAATGAACAAGATTTTTTTACGACATTATTTTTTGACGACCACTATTGTGGTCTGGTTCATTCAAAACTAAATAAAAAATTAAGGTTATCAGCAAAAAATGTATCTATTGCTTTGACATGTAAAAAAAAAAGTTATTTAGTTTTTATAAAAGTAAAATATGTATTTCTATAACAATATCAGGTTTTGCGATGTACATAGCTGTCGTTTTCAATAAAATTAAGTAGCTGACTGTACGGCGAAGATTGTAGTCAACGGCATTTGCAGCCGTGTTGCCGCAGTGTTCTATGTGTTTAAAGCAACGTAGTACAAAAAAGTTTAATTAAAAAAGCCAATTTTGTCATAAATATAAGACACTTTTTTTAATAAATTTATTTTTTTAGTGGCAAAGTGAATTTTTGGTTAAAACATTATTTTTTGTAAAAGTGATTTTTTTTTTTAAAAAAAGACTATGGTAAAAAAAATCAACAATTTGCTAAAATGGTTACTTTTTGGTGAAAAATTTTTTTAAAGTTTTTTTTATTTTTTAAAATGATACTTCCCTATTTTAACCTAATTACAAAGCGTTCGTTTACCTAAACTTTTCTTGACAGCACCTCTAAAGAGTGTGAAAAAAAGGAAAGAGTGTCATTATTTTTAATCATCATAATGTTGCATACTTTAAATGTTGTTTAATTATGGTGCTTAGTATGAAATAATTTCTCTTACAGTATTACAGCAGCTATAAAGACTTTATTATAAACATTTTTAGATTGTGCACCTATTGTTGTCAGCAAAAGCAACAACCCTAGCAATTATTGCAATTGTCGTCATCGTCAACAATAACGAGTCCAACAATTAGCCAACAAATAACTTTTTTACACTATGTTTCAAAAGAAAATAAGTGGCACATTGTGTGGGTACATACTAGCTGTTGCCCTAAAAATTTAACTTTTCACTAAAAAGTTACCTTTTCATTAAAAAAGTCACCTTATCACTAAAAATTCACGTTTCACTTAAACTTACTTTGTCACTAAAACTTTAATTTTTTACTAAAAAAGTCACTTTTTCACCAAAAATTCACATTTCCCCATTTTTTCTTTTGACTAAAGAATGACACTTATTCGAAAAAAATCACCTTTTCACTAAAAGAGTCACCTTGTCACTAAAATTCACCTTTTCACTAAAAAAAGTCACTTTTTCACTAAAAATTTACTTTTTAACTAAAAAAATCACTTTTTCACTATAAAATTTACTTTTCACTAAAAAATTCATCTTTTCACTAAAAAAGTCATTTTTGCACTAAAAAAAGTCTCTTTTTCACCAAAAGTTTACATTTTCATTAAAAAAGTGTCATTTTTACTAAAACTTTACTTATTTACTAAAAAGGTCACTTTTTTTACTAAAAAATCAATTTTTCACTAAGACACTTTTTCACTAAAAAGACACATTTTCATTAAAAAAAGGTAAATTTTTCAACAAAGAGTCACTAATACTTCCAAAGAAACATTTTTTACTAAAAAGACACTTTTCAAGAAGAGTAAATTTTTCACCAAAAAAACACTTTTTCACCAAACAGTCACTTATGCACAAAAAAATTAACTTTTTTTAAAAGGATCACTTTTCTACTAAATTCACTGTTTCAATAAAAAGTCACATTTTGTCTAAAAAGAACTTTTTCATTAAAACTGATTTTTCCCTAAAAAAGTCTTCTTCAATAGAAAGTCCCTTTTTGACCAAAAGACCAATTTATCCCCAAAAGTCGCTTGTTGCAAAAAAGATACCTTCGCACTATAACCTCACTTTTTTAAAGTTACTTTTTTAAGAAAAGGCAACCTTCACCAAAAGTTACAATTTTCACCAAAAAGTAATTTTTTCCCTAAAATGTTACTTTTTAACTAAAAATTTACTTTTTCACCAAAGAGTCACTTTTTTACAAAAAAGTTGCTTTTCTAACAAAGAGCCACTTTTACAGCAATAAGTTATGTTTTAAAAGAGCCACTTTTTCACCACTAAGTATTTTGTTCACCTAAAAGTCACTTGTTGACCAAAACTACACCTGTTCACTAAAAAATTGCTTTTTTTTAAAGTTACTTTTCCAAAAAAAGTCACCTTTTCACCAAAAGTCTCAATTTTCACCATAAAGTCACTTTTTTCCTAAAAAGTCACCTTTTTATTTAATAGTAACTTTTTCACCAAAGAGTCACTTTCTCACCAAAGAGTCACTTTTCACTAAAAAACTATTTTTTACCAAAGAGCCACTTTATCACCAAAAGTCACTTGTTGCAAAAAAGGACCCCTTATAATTAAAAAGCAATCCTCTAAGAAAAAGCCACCTTTTAAATTTTCACCAAAAAGTCACTTTTTTATTTAATAGTTACTTTTTCACTTTTTTCACTAAAAAGTTACTTTTCTACCAAAGAGCCACTTTTACAGATATATGTAATGTTTACATCTAAAAGTCACTTGTTGATCAAAAATATATATTTTCAACAAAAAATCACTTAAAATCACAAAATTTACTTTTCCAAGAAAAAGCTAACTTTACCTAAAAAAATCCCTTTTTCACCAAAAGTCACAATTTTCACTCAAACGTCATTGTTTTCACCACACAGATATAATTTTCACATAAACGTTACTCTTTCGGATAAAAATACATTTTTCAACAAACGCGATTTTCTGATTTATTTCACTAAAAATTTACTTTTTCTCCATAACTTTTTTAAACGTTATTTTTCAAATAGTTGACATTTTGTAAACTTTTTTAAAAAATACTGTTTTTCATAAAACCCGTATTTTTATTATAAAATGTCTCCTCTTTCGTTTAGAAGTCACTTTATTCACTAGAAAAGTCAATAAAATATATTTTTCTAAATAACTATTACTTTTTCCATTAAAGTTTCACTAAAACGTTACTTTTCATCAATATCTCACTTTTCTATTAAAATATTCTTTTTCGACAAAGACGTAATAAAAAACCAATTTTTGACTTGTATATTTTTTCATTATAAAATCGCTTTGTCGCTTTGGGTTTAGTTCATCAAGAGTTTGTTCTTTTTTATAAAATTTAATTACCACGCCCACTTTTTTACAAAAAAAAAATATTTTATCTCCAAGTCACTTTTCTTACAAAAAAAAAATCTCAATAACTCACAATTAATTATTATGAATTAATTTTTGTGAATTAAAATAGTTAGAGAACTTTATATACCACTTTTTTTAAGTAGGGCGCATAAAAGTGCAAAATAATGACACAGTTTTTAGTATAAAAACTGTACAAATAATAAGAAATAGGAACTCAAACAAAAAGAGTTTGTAAATAACCTTTTATGTTCAAAATAGTTAAATGTTCTAAGTGTAAAATTGCGTAAACAATATGAAAACAAAAACGACTCTTAAGAAGAAAAAAAATAGAAACATTGACAAATAGAATTTATAAGTAGGTAAGGCAACACTATACCACAAGGATAAATACGAAGGATACTGTTCAGAGAGTCGAAAGTAAAGTTTTATACAGCAATTATAAACATTTTAATTGCAAAGGAAGGAAATACAAGCTATTTTTCTTTTAGTGGACACGATTTGTAAGTTTATTATTTTTATTATATTTTAGAAGCAAAAGTTATAACTAGTTTAACATTTGTGGTTAATGAAAACAAAATAAGTCATTACAAGTTTAAATTATATAATTTTAGATTTAGGTCTAATTATAACTACTGTTTTTGGTGTTGAGAAAAATATGGTTGGAAATAATTAAAATCCTATTAAAGCAACTAAAAATTTGTATTTATAAAAGGTGATCCACATCGAGGTTCCCTACTTTTTTTAAGAAAAAACCACAGACAATTAAAATTTAATGGAGAATTTTTATTATCATTCTTTGGCATTTATTTTTTGAAAATTATGTCTGTTAAATGTTGACAATTGCTACGTCGCAGATGGTCCATCCGTTGAGTCCAATTTTCGATGACTCGTTCGAGCATTTCGACTGGTAACTGGCGAATGACATGCGTGATGTTTTTCTTCAAGGCCTGATTCGAAACGGGTTTGTCTGCACTAATTTTAGACTTTACATATCCCCACAGGAAAAAGTCTAACGGTGTGATATCACACGATCTTGGTGGCCAATCGACCGTCCCAAAACGTGGAATTATGTGCTCACCGAAATGTTTTCTCAATAAATCCATTGATTGATGCGATGTGTGGAAAGTGGCGCCGTTTTGCTGAAACCAAATGTCGCCGAGATCACGAACTTCAATTTCAGGCATCAAATAGTCGGTTATCATGGCACGATAACGCCGGCATAATTTTTAAAGAAATATGGACCGATGATTCCACCGACCCACAAACCACACCAAACCGTTGTTTTTTCTGGTGAAGTGGCAGCTCTTGAATCTCTACAGATTGCTCTTCGTCCCAAATGCGGCAATTTTGTTTGTTTACATACCCATTGAGCCAGAAATGGGCCTGATCACTAAACAAAATTTGCATCGAAAACGTCGGATGTTCTTGGAACTTTTCAAAAGCTCATAGAGAGAAGCGATTCCATTATGAAATGCCAAACAATACTAAACAAAAATAATATGACAGCATGACACGACTCACACGTGATCGGTCAAAAAAAGGCTATTGAAAAAAGTAGCTCGAAATCGATCACCCATTTTTAAAATATGATTTTTTTGTTTCTATTCTTAATTTTTAATTATTTTTAAAAAAGATTTTAATTTTTTTATAAACAAGCACTACATGCAAAGCTTTTTACTTGTCTGCAAAAAACACCCAGAGTCTTTGGCGAGAATCGAACGCAACAACCCCCAGCCTAATAGACTAGCCCTCTACCAATCAGCCTATAAAGTTATAGTTATCGCTAAAAATTTACACGAACAAAATTTTTGCACCAATTAAAGATTTTAATTAATTATAGATAAAAATTTAATGAATTTTTTAATTAACTCAGTAATATATTTAATTAAAAATGAATGAAGTAATATTTCAATTAAGTATATAATTGAATTAATCAAAAATTATATTAAATTCGTATCTGAAAATTATTAAAAATTTTAATTGGTACAGAATTTTTTTTCTATGCAATTTGTTTCAATGGCAAGTTAATTATTAGACCTGGCAGTGCTTTAGTTTAGTACAGATCTAAACCAGAAAATGATTGTTATACTAACTGATCATATTAAATTGAAAACAAATAAGTAAGCCTAGTGGTAGGAAATTTAAGACAACAACCTCTTACACATCAACACGAGCGACACCTGCTCCTAATAAAATCCTAAATAGTTTGTAGTCAGGAATCATGTATTCATGAAAATGATCTACTGATCTTTTGAGCGTATAAATAAATTAATTAGTCCTCACCAAGGCATATTTAATTATTAGGTAATCGCAGTAGCAAAGCTAATTATTATAACCTTCACTACTGGTTGAAAGGCTATATATATGTTTGTCATTCCGTGTGCAATATCTACAATATTCATTTCCGACCCCATAAAGTATATACGTACATATATTCTGGATCTTTATAAATATATCATTTGATTAAGCGATTTCCGTCTACCAGTCTGTCTGTGTTGGTCTTGAAATGTCATTTGCCAAGGCACCAGACGAGGTACACACAATTTAAGCCCACCACCAAATATCAGATTATTCCATTGGGGGTGCGAAAAACCATTCCGACCTATATTTTTTCAAGGTGTTTTCATATGAGAAAATTTTTTTTAATGATTTTTTTGCTTTAGTATGACCATTCTAAAGCAATATAAGTTGCCTAATTTAAAAAAAAAAATTTGCAAAAAATTAAAAAAAATATTGTTCGATAATTTTTTACAAAAAATGTTCAAAAAAGTTTTACTAAAATTTTTCAAAAAATTTCTACAAAATGGAGCGATCCCTATCCATCAGACTCATCTATCAGACTCATTCAAATGTAATTGAGTCAGTGCAAAAACAATTCCTGTTATTTTGTGTTCGGGGGTTACGCTTCAACCCTCTAAATATGCCGTCGTATTATGCCCGACTGGCTCTCATCAAGCTGCCTACACTGAAAAGCCGTAGAACTATGCTTAACGTCTCTTTTACTTTGAAACTTATTAATGGTGATATTTGCTCTGGATTTTTGGTCAATGAAATTTTTTTCAACATTCCTCAACGCTCATCCCGGTATTTCTTTCCGTTATTTGTAGAATTTTCTAGAGCTAATTACGTTGATGCTGACCCTCTCAGGAGATTGTGTAATCAGTTCAACCAACTGTTTGGACTTCGATTTTTCTTTAATTATTAATAAAAATAAAATAAAATTCTATCATTATCTATCCCTTTCAGACGTAGCTTAATCGATTGTGAGATCTGCCTTAATGTGTCTTAAATTATATGAAAAAATAATTTTTCGTCAATGAAACTGAAAGCAGTCATTGTGCGTTGTGTGATTTGCTAAATAAAATGTAAAAAAAATAAAAAAAATTGCAATAATAAAAAAAGATTCTCGTTTTGATTGATCCGTTCAACACTTGCTGATATCCGTCCGAGCGGTAAGGGCTGTTGTTGAAAAATAATAAAAAAAATTGTTTGATCTAGCTTGTGGTAACTGTTTAACGAATATATGAAACCATTTGGCTGCTTACCATCAATTTTTTGCATAGTAACAATTTATTTGGGTGCATAGAAATACAGATATCACAATTGTGTTGATCAGGCACAATGCAACATTTTATTATATGCTCACGTTTGTGTTATCATTAAATTTTATAGGAATATATTTTGATTTGAACAATGATAATGATGTTGAACCAGTTTTAGAACTTTTAGTCCAATTTGGTGCTGATTTTAGTGACAATTCAGGTGAAGAAGAAAGCAATGTGAGCAGTGATAATGCTAATATTTTTGAGTCAAGGAATGAGAAGCCTACCAAACCAAACTCCACTGGCCCACCAGCTACAACACTGCAATCATCGATTTGCCAACATAAAGAAAGCATTAGGCGAGACATATGGAAAAGTATTTCGTTTCCAAAATATCGAACTTCCGACAACACTGGGTTGTCAGCAAAATATCGTCATCAAATCTCCGTTGGTATATTTTAAGAGATATTTTCCAGAAACCCATTACAAAGACGTTTTTAAGTATACCAAAATGTATGTAATGAGTAAGCGTGGTCAGAAAGTGCGCTTGGTACGCTCAGACATTAAACGGTTTTACGGATGCGCGATCGTAATGGGATGTCTTGGATAGCCGGCTATATGGACGTACTAGTCTCATGAATGTAAAATTCCGGCTGTATTCAATTCCTTTTCCTGTAATAAATTCCTGGAACTTCAATCGGACATACTCTTTTCAGACTATTCCACACCAGACTTCACAAATAAACTGCCGTCAATATGGTTAAAGAACGGTGCAACGAATTGGTAACTGAAGTTAAAAATTATTCAATGCCCTGCACGACATGCAATCAGATCAAAGCCACGACCTGGAGGACTGATGAATCTGGTATGTTCAACTTCTGATGGTATGGTAAATGACTTTAAAGAGTTTCAGGGAGCTGAGACATTTAAAGATTGTGGTGTTAGACATGGACCATCTATAGTAATAAGACTAACTAAAAATTTGCCAAAGAAAAGAAATATATATTTCCATAGTTTTTTTTACAACCCTTCCGCTTTTAAAATAATTACATCATATGGTTTATCCAGATGCAGGCACAATTATGGCCAACAGAATACTAAAAAGTGCTAAATTTCCATTAGACAAAGATATGAACCGGGGTGATATTTCCGAATTTGTCAAATAGTTGCCTCTAATATGTGTTGAAAAGATCCCGTAGGTGAAATCGAAAGATGGAACAAAAATCTTAAACGTTGTTGTCCTCTCCAAGTACCCGCAATTATTAAAAACTATAACGCATTTATAGGTGGGGTCGATTTGTGTGACAAAATGCTGGAATATTATTAATTAAAACGAAAAAATCGACTGTCAATATATATAATTCTTGGATGGAGTATAGAAAATATTGCAAGCTTGTCGGATTACCAAAGGTGAAGTCGGTCTTAACTTTCAAAATGGAGCTAGGTACAGTGTTAGCGTCTTCTTTTGAAGTTCCTGCGCATATTGATAAATTTCAGCTTTCTAAAGATTTTTATGGTACGAAATATCACCCTAAAGCAAGATGCCAAAAATGCAAACACTTTTCTTAGCGAAAAAAAAACTGCTTTGAGAAATCATTTAAAATATTGATCTCATTTAAATCTTATATTTATGTTTTCGTTCATTTAAAAAAACTAATTGCTTTTTATTTAATATTATTTATGTATGTATATGATAAATATCTGAATACCTGAATCTTTAAATGAATATTTCTAAGAAAAAAGAACATTAAAAAATAAAAATTCATAATTGGTGTTCTTTGTTATTTATAACTGTTAAATATTTTGTTTTATTCATACATTTTAATATTTACATACGCAGGTACATATGTACATATATACATACTTTTAGTGTCTGTAAGGAATATTTCCATAGACAAACAAATAAATAAATAAAAAAATACTCAAAAAATTTTTTCAAAAATATTTTCAACCAATTTTCAAAGAAACATAAGAGGGTAATACAATATCTAGAATTACTATGGTGAAGAATATATAAGAAGGGTATATAAAATTTGTACAAAAAATTTTGAAATAAAGTTTTACAAAAAATACCGATGAAATTTCAAGCCAAGCTTAAGTTCGTTTTATTCTCTCTAAGAAAAAATAAATTAAATTACAAATTAGGTGATAATCCTCAAGAAAAATTGAGAAAATTTAATTTTTAGACACCAGCAGAGCGGAATGCACATTTTCTAGACAGCTACCTCCGTCATCAGCACTCTTCGTATCTATCTACTTTGGGTAATGTTTAGTTGTAAGCATCATCTATTTGACCAACCAAACTCAGATAAAGGAATACCAGAAAACTGTTTTACAAATAAATCAAAAAAAAAAAAATTTCTACAAAAAAACTAAATAAATTTTTTCAAAAATACATATATTCAACCAATTTTTAAAGAAACACAATATCTAGCATTACTATTATTACATGGCCGAATATAGCAATCTTAATTGTTTTTATATATGGACCTTTGAACCTTACAGATGTGGTTTTAAGGCATCATAGTGTATGTCGACTGGTCCTTCGCATTCACAGTAAGGTTCGCACAACCATAATTTAATTGAAATTCAAAAACTGCAATCATTTCTTGCTGTTTAAAATTTAATAATAATTTTTCTTTTTAAATCTTTTTTTCTTGACAATCATTTGTAAAACAATCAATAAAATTTTATATTCACCTGACTGATTTTTTTTTAATACCTTTAACTGCCCGCCCTTGTTGTGAATATCCTCAATATCCTTTTAATTCCTTAACATTATTAACCATGACAGAAACCTTAACTTACACAACTTTATTATCTAGATTAAATGTAAAATCCACATAAATACGATTCTCTTATACAAATGAAAATGAAAAGAAAATCTTAATAAAATGCAAATATTTTAAACTTTATTGGTGAGATTGTTTTTCTCGTCTTGTATACATGTCTGTCTATAACAGTTGATATTTGATCCCTATAAAAAAAAAAAAGAGTGAAAGGACAATTGCATTAGCTTCAATATTATGACAAATACAAATGAAAATGAAATGGAAATTTTATAGCAATAAGGAGAGCGATAAAAGGATTGAAGAAAATAGTAAGGGTATGAGCAACGTTGTAAACAAAGTGTCATTTGACAGTCTTAAATGTACGAATTGAATTACATGTGCATGTCAATAAAGATACATACATATGTGGGCAATGGTGTGTTTATGTTACTTTTTTTCAGTGTATTTTACAGATATTTGCTGTTACCACTGCAACATTCCCCAATAAAGTCCATGAAATAAAAGAAAATTATGACATTTCGATTAAAATTAATTAAACAATTTTAGAAAACATTTTTAGAAAAAATATTTAAAGGATCAATTTCTGGGTCATGGATCTACAATTTAGTGCCTTTCAATATGTTGTGCATATAATTACATATCAGTTTAATATATGTACATATATACTTCATTTAATAGGCGAGTTTGGCGAACAATTAATTTTCATGTTTTGGAGCCAAGATCATGCGAGTAAACCATACTAGCCCATTTTTCGTGGATAAGTGAAATCTGTCGTGTAGAGGGATAAGCCAGCCAGAGGGATAATAGCAGTCCTGGAAGTCATTGCAGCTGCCATTGGTGAGATATCGCCTGAAATTATTGATAGAATATGCCAAAAAGGGAGGTCACCGATGGGTAGGATAACATTTGTAGGAAATAATCTTTTACAAGCAAATAATCTTTTACAGGCATTCATTTATCGACCCAAATAAATATTTCATTCACTTTTGCTAATTTTCTGTGCTTTTAATTTAAATATTACGGTTAAGATAAACCGTAAGTCCTTTAAAAATTATTTAAGCTTAAACAGACATCTTATAGCTTGACTTTCGATATGACTTTCTCAATATTAAAAAATTACCTCTTTAAACTCCATCGACATTCTTAGCCACCGTTTCTTTTCACACCTTAAAATTGTTTCCATTGGACTGGAAATCTAAATCTTAACACAAACAAATGACGTACATATGTATGTACAATATATTCATGTCCATGTAAAACCGACTGATCCGTAATAATGTTTATATAGTCGCATTGCATATTGTTATTGGATTTTCAATTCTGATGCATTTGTCATTGTAAAATTTATATTTGTTATCAATCTGTTTGACATTAAAATGAAATCTACCAAAGTAAAACATAAAGAATAATAATAACAGCAACAAATGCCAGCAGAAGTATAAAATAAAAAAAATTTCGAAGAAAAAAACCTTAACATATAAAGTGAAAAGCTATAAAAAATAATGTGAATTTCATGAACAAAATAAAAAATAGCCAAGGAAGGAGAGACAAAACTAAAAACAAAGGATATTAAAATTTATTAGAAGACAAGAGAAAATTGTTTATTGTTTTAAAAAACAATCATAAACTGAGTGAGTCAAAGCCAGCATAAGGTCTGATAGGAATTGGTTATTGTTATAAAAGGAAACTTAACCACAATGACGTCGATCATAGATAAGGCCACCACCGGGGAGAAAATAATTAAAGATAACTCCTAAAAAAAAGTATGCAATAATAAACACGCATTCAAATCAAATCCTGAAGCACCTTACGAATATCTATTGGTTAAGCTGGTCTACTACAATCAACAAAATATACAACAACAGATCCTATAATATTTGTACAATAGGATAATGGATCGTATAGATATCAAGAGACTAACCCTTGTCCTAACGACTATATTACTCAAGAAAGAAAGAAAGTTATATTTAATCAGAATGTTATATTTTAAAAACCATCCCCATTATATGTTGAAAGTTTTAAAGTACGCTTTTATTTTCCACACCATGAAGTTGGAAATGTAGTCGTTGGTTCAGCAATTATAATTAGACTAGAGTACGACTGCACTATGACTAGACTAAGACCAGACTACGACTACACTATAACTAGACTAAGACTAGGATATGACTAGACGATGACTAGACTTTGAGTAGACCATGACTATACTACACAATGACTATGCTAGACTATGAATATACTACGAATAGACTATGACTATAATATGACTAGACTATGACTAGACTATGACTAAACTATGACTAGACTGACTAAACTAGACTATGACTAGACTATAACTAGACTATGACTAGACTATGACTAGACTATGACTAGACTATGACTAGACTATGACTAGACTATGACTAGACTATGACTAGACTATGACTATGACTAGACTATGACTAGACTATGACTAGACTATGACTAGACTATGACTAGACTATGACTAGACTATGACTAGACTACGACTAGACTATGACTAGACTATGACTAGACTATGACTTGGCTAGGACTAGACTATGTCTAGACTATGACTAGGCTATGACCAAAATATCACTAGAGTACGAATAGACTGTGATTCAAGTTTTATTAGGCTATGACTATTCCATAAGTAGACTATGGCTAAGCTACGCCTAGATTATGACTAAACTATTGCTAGAATACATCTGGGTTATGACTACGCTATGACCAGGCTAAGAATAGACTTAACTATGACTAGAATATGATTACAGATTATTACTAGACTATGAATATTCAAAAAGATTCTGTTGAAAATCGTAAAAGTAAAAATTTTACGATTTTCAACTTCATTATAAATTTTTTTTTTTAAATTTTTGTAATATTTTTATCGAAAATTTTTTGTAATAATTTTATCGAAAATTTTTTTATAAAGATTTTATCGAAATTTTTTTGTAATATTTTATCGAAAATTATTTGGTAAATTTATTGAAATTTTTTTGTAAAAATTGTATCGAATATATTTTGTAAAAATTTTATCGAATTTATTTTGTAAAAATTTTATCAAAAATTTTCTTTGAAAATTTTATTGAAAATTTTTTTTTTAAAATTATATGAAGATTTTTTGTAAAAATTTTGTCGAAAATTTTTTTTTTAAATTTTTCCTAACATATTTTGCAAAAAATCTTACCGAAATTTTTTTGTAAAATTTTTATCAGAATGTTTTTTAAAAAATATCGAAGATCTGATCAAAAATTTTTTGTAAAATTTTTATCGAATTTTTTTTTCTAAATTTTATCAAAGATTTGTTGTAAAAATTTTATCGAAAATTTTTTGTAAAAATTTTGCTCCTTGACTATATGCACTCCATGCGGTCTAGAAAACAAAAAACCAAAAGAGAATCATTAGAACCGAAAGAAAATAAAAACAACGTGCAGAAATATAGGTGAGCATGGTTTTTTCCCCGCAGCCTCAAATGGAATGATCTGATGTTGCTGAATTGCAATCCTAAAATTTTCGAAACTATGCCCGGCAGATTGGTTGGCTTAAATTTTCTGTATTGACTGCAAAGTTGACTGCAACACGAACACAGACGGACAGTCGAACTTCCCTCAATCAACTTCTCTATGTATAAGGATCAAGAATATTGTAAGGAAATGAATATTGTAGAAATTACACACAAACTTATACCATTTCCACCTGTGGTGAAGGGTATAAAAACAAATAAATTTGTTAAGTCTATCAACACTTAACAGTTGCTGTTATCATTTGCGGGTTATTCCCCGAAATATTGTATAAAAGAATTAGTATCTCTTCTTCTTAGTGTAATATAATCACTACCATTTAGGATGTCATGGGTTAGTGGTTTGCTAGACTAGACTATGACTTAACAATGATTTGACTTAATTTTGACTATACTTTAACTATACTATGACGAGACTAAAAACACACTATGACTAGACTATAACTAGACTATAGCTAAACCATGACTAGACTATGACTAGCCTATGGCTAGAAAATAACTAGACTAAGAACAGACTGCGAGTAGAGTATGACCACAATGGACTACACTATGTTTAGACTATGACTGAAGAGACTATGGACAATGACTGCACAACGGCTAGACTCTCTAAAATATGACTAAACTTAGACTTGGTCTGTTTAAATTACTGACTTAGTTATACTATGACTATATGATGTTTGTACTTGTTATATATGTAACTAAACTATAAACAGACACTATGATTAAACTATTATATGAAGACCTTTACCATACTATGACTGAACGATTGAATATTGCTTACATCCATTTGATAATTGTTGTATGATGTCCTTCTACGTTATTTTCCTTTAGTACAAACATCTAACTAAATAATTTAATTAATTAATTTAGTCTGTACTTAAAAACGAATAATTGTATAAAAGACTTACAATAAATGCAATGTAAAAAATTTTATTGCAGAAATTTATTTATTTTGAATGACTCTTAATATTCTAAAATACAGTCACAAGTAGTTTATGTTCACTTTGTTAATTCTACTATTCAGCATGTTTTTATGAATTCAATTTATTATGGTTTGGAAAATTATGTTTTTAGTGCGCTAGTAGTTTGAATGTTTTGTTGCTGAGTCTTGTTAATGCGAAAAGATTGCAGGATAATAAATCTTAGAGAGAAAAATAGTTATAGAAGTTGCATGTGTCTTAATGCGGTTGGAAAGTCATAAAGTCAATGGGAGCACAAACAATTGATTTTTTTTTTTTTTTTTTTTAATAGAAAATGAAAATAATTTACGGAACTATAACATCTTAGTATGAGTATTCCCAAAAATATTTGAGTTAAGTATAAAGCCCTATATCTCATCTTTTAGATCTATTAAAATTTGTTTCACGTTTCACACATTTCAGTGACACCTTATGCAAAAAAAAAAACTCAATTAATCAAATTATGAAACAAAATTACTCACAAATAGTAAAAGCCATTAATCATTAGTACTTTTTGTTTTGTGTAAAAATCATTTTATTTCTCTGTCCTTAAAATTTTTATACTTGTTTAAGGGCACCTTTAAATTGAAATGCCGTTAATTATTTCTTTTTTTTTCAGTACAATTTTACTTTGCCTAATAAACAAAAAAACAAGCTCATACTATTTTGACAAAAGAAAAATCCTTACAACTTTCTTGAATAAAATTATTTGCAATTTTTAAAATGGTTTTTGTTTTTACTATCAGCTTTTCTTATAAAAGCACTCGTTAAACTTAATTTAGCAAAAGCTCTTAATAAGCTTTAAGTTAATAAAGCACTAATGTTGAAAACAACAGTAAGGGACTGAAAAATTAGTACATTCAACAATACGAGTACATAATCATTATCTTCGAAAAACCTACATATATTTTAAATTCTCGTAAGAATTGAAACTTAATAAAATTTTTAAAAATTTTATAATATCAAATCGTTGTTAAAAAAATGAATTTTCACAAAATATAAGAGAAATAAAAAAACAAAATTTGCCAAGCGATAAAATGAGAAAATCACTAAAAATTTAAAAACTAAAATTTAAATTGATCATAGATCAAAATTACATAATAACAAAAATCGAAATTTATAAAAAATCTGAAAATCACCACATAATAATAACTTGAAATTTTTAGGTTAAATTTACTTTTGTTCATCTCAATTCTAAAATTAATCTCAAAACTAAAAACTTAGCTTAAAAAAAATATTGGAAATTTCGAAAAAAGTAAAATTTTACAAAAAAGTTATTTGTAGCAAAATATCCACCATTTGCCGTAATTTTTTATAAAAAAAAATGGAAAAAAGAGAACATAAACTTTTTCATAAAAATTTTAAATTCGCCAAAAATTTGAAGTATGAAAAAAATTATAAATGTCAACATGAGTTTAATTTATTAAAAAATTTAAATCTAAATGTTGTAAAAAGTATTGTAATTTTCCAAAAAATACAAAAAAAAATCACAATTTTATTGAGATAAAAATTTGCCAAAATATAAAATTTTAAAACCAAAAAAAAAAAAAAGAAAAATATTTTCACCAAATATGTAAAAATTATCCACAACCACAAATAAAACAAATTAATTATTAAAGTAAATTTCTTTAAAAATAATTATCAGTAAATTAAGAATATTAATTTTATAAAAAAAACTAGCTGGGCCCGCCACTTCGTCAACTTTCATAAAATATTTTGTTCGATATTGCTTTAAAGGTAATCCACACCAAATTTTAAGACTTACTTTTATAGTGCTTAAGTTATAGTTTATGTAGTTGTTTTATATAAATGTACCCATCTCTGGATAAAATTCTAAAATTAATGTAGAAAAATTAAAGCTTCAGCCATTATATCGGTCAAATTCCGTACTTTCATTATGTATCCTATTCTTCCCACAAGATTTTAATAGGATTCATCCACTTCATGTGAATACAGACAGACAAAAATTTTTGTTTTGTACTCCATTTCGGTTACTATCTGCAACAGCAACAAAATTGTCAAAAAAAAAATTTTATTTACAGAAATGGTCCTGTTACGGAAGAAATCAAAATTTTAAAGAATAAATAAACAAGTAAAAAATGTTAGACACTAGTTGATATGGCAAGTGTTCTGCCTACCAAATCTTTTTGGCTAAGGAGAATTCGAAGTAACCGCCACCGTCAAAACCTAAGCTGAGATACTCCTCTGCTATGCTCATGCCATTTTTTGGATCAATCAATCAATCGGCCTAACCCTTTACTAATGGCTTAGTTATTTCCAATATGTTTTGAATCTGCCCCACTAAATTATTTAAAAAAAAAAAAAAAACGAAGAAAAAAGCTTTTTCTTTTTCCTACTCTACCGTTTTAAAAGCTTTATAGGGTTGTGAGCTTGACTTAACCTTTGAACCTTTTAAATTATTACTTTCAAACGTGTAATTGTTCATAAGTTTTCAATATCTTTATGCAACCATTAAATAGTTTTATTATTTTTATTTTGTTGATTAAATATGCTTTTTATGCCTTTATTATTTTTTGAGGAAAAAAAAAAAGATTATTAAACAAAAAAAAATCTATTTAAATAAGCAATAGGTGAAAATCATACTGTTTTAAAGTTAACATATTTTCAATGTTTAATTTGTGATTTATAATCAGATTGAGATAAGATTGGATTTTACAGAAAATCAAGTGGTTGATAAAGAATTATAAAAATCTAAGCAAAACTTTTATTATTGATGGAATTTTGATATTTTGTTGAAGTTTAAAATTATTAAAATTTCGGGTCTTACTTGAAATTTCGGGGAATTTGTAATGACTCCAATCTTAATTAACAAGATCAAAGAAGAATTAAAATTTGGATCCTTCTACTCAAAGGCCCCCAACCATAGAAAGTTGATAAAACTGGATATAGAAAGTTGATAAAACTGGAAATACAAAAGCGTTTAATTTTGAATTAGTTTGTTGCGGCGGCAACCACAAGCCAAACAGATGACGATCAATTCCGTCACCCTTACTGGTTTCGTTCATCATATGGTTATGATGATTGTCAGCTTTTCGAGGAGCACCAACAATTTCCAAGTATGTGGAATTATTATTGCGAACTAAGGATTCGGTGCGACCATGGTAAAAGAAAATGACAATCAAAGCAGTTTCATAAGTAGCAACGATTTTTTTTTAATCAACAAATAATTATTTTTTTTTATATCAGAATATAAACAAATTTTCATACTTTTTACGCATTTCATTGTAAGCCAGTTGCATAATTACTTGCACAAAAGAATCTGGATGTAGTTTGCAAGTGTTGGTATAATCTTTACAATAATCTTGAAAAATTTCAAGGACATCAGTACCCTAAAACAAAATTACAAAAAAAAAAATAAATCGTCAGACTTGTATTTGTTTCGATATAAATTTTATTTTTAATTAAAATAAAACCGACTTACTCTATCATCACAGACTTGTTTAACATTTTCAATTTCTGATCTTATGGTTTCATTTAAATTTCCTTAATCGGTGTTAGAACCATTGATGCGCAATCTGCCTCAAGTACCTCAATTAAACTTTGTTGTATAAATAAATTACAGCTTAAATTCGTTGAGGCGGCAACCAGGACTTAACAAAAAAAATTTTGGCGTGGACGCGACTTAACAAAACCTTTTTTTTTAATTTTCTTAAATTCTAAAGCAGTAAGGCGGACGCATAAGAGGTTAAGAACTGGCCGGCCTTACGCTATATTTATATTTTTAAATAGGAGAAGGAGCACTTGTCTATGGGGATAGCCGAAATAATTGAATTTAAATACGTAAAGGAAACCCCACTCCTTCCTCCGGCTATGATGAATGATTACACCAGAAGAGTGTGCAGATAGCCAATCTGCAGTGTAATCATTGGCCAAAAACCTGTAACATAGAAAAAAACATAAATTAATAAATTATAACACAAAAAGGAACGATACTTACTCATTACCATGATAAGCAGCAAGTGGAGTATAAATGTATCTAGTCAACGTCTAAAAAAAAAATAGATAAAAATCCTGTAAAAGTTAAAAAAGAATTAAATAAATTAGAGAAATTAAATTTTTACTTACCTCGTGTGGCTTTTGTATGTTTGTTTTCTTCTTGCTTAAAGTAAACATATGGAACTAAAATAACTGGTGTTGCCACATGTTCATCTTATATTCTCAACAGTATACTGCAAGAAAAGATAGTAAAGTAGTTATGAATGAATATTTTGTTGTTTTACGTTAGGTTTGAACAGAACTCCGAAATGTTTACAAAAGAAGTCAATCGAAATAGATAATTAATTAGACAGGGATAAATAGTTAGTTTGGATAGATAAGGGAAAATATATATGCTTAAAGTAGGACAGTAGTATTATACTGATTGGAATAGTTTTAGTGGGAAATTAGGCTATAAATAGAGGGTTAAGCTCAGCCATTTTGGTAATTCTACATTTTTTGGTCAAGCCAACATCAGTGGCATAATTGTTTAAATTTTCAAATTTGAGAGGAAATCAAAAGTCTTGTTTTTAATAAAAAGAAAGTAAATTCAGTGTTACTTATTAATTGAAGTTGTTTCATAAAAGCCTTTTTAATAAAGATTTTATTAAATTGATTGTTCCTAAAATAAAAGGAAGGAAATTATAAGTTTTTTTTATTAACCTTTACAAGGGGAGGTTTTGGTTATTTTATATATTACCGAAGAGTATTTGGTGGACATCTTCTAGCTGAAGTATTTCAACTCCCTGGCTGCTAATTACTATTGGTGTTTAATTAAAGTTCCAACCTGTCCAGAAGATCCTGTGAACCCGTGCTCCTGGAAAGAGGCTTCGAGGAGGGTTTGATCACAGGCAAATAACCAAAAACAGAAATTAAGCAGTTACCAGGTAACCCCTTATATGTTCCTTTTTTATTAATGGCGGTATTCGTGAAATAAAAGTCATAAAAAAAAAATTTAACACAAAACTAAAATTTTAAGATGTCTACTCATAGACAAATAAAATAATAAGCAAAAAAAAAATATGTATACGTAAAAGAAGATATTAGATAGATTTACTGAAAAGAATATAAAACATTTTATTAAAAAAGAACAAATTAAATAAATATATATAGGTACGTTTAAAAATTAGATTATGTTCTATCAGAGAGCTGAATAGAGTAAATGTAAAAAAAAGCTTACTGTGTTTTATCATTGTGAGGCCCATGAAGATACCCAACTTCGAAAAGCATTTAAAATATTAGTTCATGTCCAAGGTATACATAAGTTTTCTCATTAAAGTCGGTAAATAGTTCATGTTTAGTATTGAGAACATTTAATCCCATAAACTTAATCGTTTAAGAGAGCTCTTTTAGGCAGATAAATATTGTTTTTTTTATTACGGAAACTAAAACTTTCAATTAAGGAAGTGAGGGATGAGGAAATAGTATACTGAGGAAGTCGAAAGAAGAAGAAGAAAATTGTATTAGGATATTGGAAGTTTGGTATTTTGGTGGAAGCCATTAGTTTTTTTTTTGTTGTTTTTGTGACCTTTAGGTTAATATAAAAAGATTTTGATATTGTATTTTCTGATGTTTATTTTTTTTTTTTCTTTAAATATGTTTGATCGTTATAACCCTAATTTTATATTGTAATAAATCATAGAGAAACATGATTGGCTAAAAGTTTTTTTTTTCAGTGGTGATTAATGTGAGGTAAGTGTTGTGTATGTTGTAAGGCGGTAATGGGATCCCATGTCAACAACAGGATTAGAGGGATCATGGTAGGGAAAGGGCGGCTGGAGTGAACATCTTGCTCCTAATCTTCAAGTTCCGTTTTATTTTTAACCGACTTCAAAAAAGAAGGAGGTTATCTATTCGTCTGAATGTTGCTTTTTTTTTATGTATGTAACCGCAGAACTCAGCCATTTCTGAACCGATTTTAAAATTTTTTGCTTTATTTGAAAGGTTATGCTTCAAGGTTGGTCCCATTTTAAAAACAGTTCATTATATTAAAAATTAAAGGGTGTCCCCATACAACATAAATGTTTTTTACGTGTATTAAGAACCGTAAAGGGCAGCAAATTAAAATTTTAAAAAATTGCGTGCCGCTATAGCTCCCAACAGCAGAAATTAATAAAAAAATAAATTTAAAATTTAAAGGGTGTCCCCATAGGTGACATAATATGACCTATTTGGGTCTATCTTTTGAACCGTTATAGACTAAACCTTGAAAATTTGACAGAATGTCGACTACTATGACCGTTATAATAAAATGTATAAATACTCAAAATTTTAAATTAAAGGGTGCTCCAATAGTTCATTTAATTTGATGTATATGGCCATACTTTTGAATAGTTGTACACAGACCGCTGAAATTTACAAAGAACCTGTAGTGCTATGTCAGCTATAACAAAAAGTATAAAATTTTGAATTTGGAACTTAAAGGGTGTCCCAATAGTTAATGTAATTCTATGTATGTGGCCAAACTTTTGAACTGTTAGAGACAGACAGCTGAAATTTACAAGGAACCTGTATTGCAAAGTCCACTATAGCAAGTATACAATTTGAAGTTAGAAATTAAAGGGTGTCCCCATAAATTACGTAATTTGATCTATATGACCCTATCTTTTGAACCGTTAAACACAAACACTTGAAAATTAGGCAGAATGTCCACTACTTTCTCTGGTATGATAACAAGTATAAATATTTGGAATTATAATGTAAAGGGTGTCCCAATAGTTCATGTAATTTGATATATATGGTTAAACTTTTTAACCGTTATAGACAGATAGTTGAAATTTACAAAGAATCTTTGTGACCAAGTCCTCTATAACAACAGGTCTTTCATTTAACATTGTAAATTAAAGGGTGTCCGAATAGGTGATGTTATTTGATCTGTGTGCCCCTATCTTTGAAACCGTTATAGACAGAGCATTGAATGGTGTCCCCATACAAGACGGATGCTGGTGAAAATAACTTAACTTTTAAACAGTAATAGGGAGAGGCTTGACATTCAATAGTCTTTATTTTTTCCCTCTAATTTTGGCGCATCTTTTATTTGGTTTAAATCTAATTCTTACAGATTACTTCTTACATTTTTAGTTTAGAATTGGTGCCCTTCTATCTGTTTTGAAGTCGGTTTTTTTTTGCAAGAATTATTAAAATATTGCTTTAGTGTTCATAAAATTCATTTATTGTGACAGTCCTTTGAGTCATGGCGAAGGGTGGTTCTCATACCGTGAGGAAGAGTTCTCAACAAATAGCTGGTCGCACAATAATTCGCCGTGGCGTCTCCAGGTCTCGTAACAAGTTAACCAAATTTTAATTTAAGTTTTTTGTTAAGATAGAGTAAAGTAGCAAAAAATGGTAGCATGTGAATATTGTATGGTTGTGAAAAGTCCATACAAAAGGTTTTTGTACAATATTAAGTTAATGTATAATTAAATTAGTTTTCTTATGATTCTTAGAATTAAGAAAGTAATGAATTGTAATATATGTATGTGTATGTTGTGAAAATTCCGTACAAGCGGTTCTTATGAAAAAAAAATCTAACATATTCATTAACAATGGTAATAGGCAGGGCCGCCCCAAGGTTAGCAGGCGCCCGTGCGTATTGTGATCTGGCCCCCTACACAATTAATTGGTCTAAATAAATTTATGTTTCTCATTTAGTTTATTTTGTACTTATATTTAAAAAAGGTTTACATATTATGTAGTAAAAATAAAAAAATATAAGAGATAGAATTTTTTTAATTTTATTTCGATTCAGGGAGTCAAAGAATGTAAATAAAAAAAGTTTCAATTAAATCTGGAATGGTAAACATTAAAGTTTTATTTTTTCCGCATTTTCTGCACAACGAAGCTGATGTTGATTACAAAAATATCTGTTTTGGATAATTTTTGGATAATATTTATCAACCTTTACTGGCAAGGGCCCCTTAAAACCTAACTCGAATTCTGGCCATGAAGATGGATATGTACTTATTAAGCCAACAGTTTTAGGAGAAGAAATTTTGTCAGCTTCATTCTGATTAATATCTTCGTCATTAGAATCTGAATCTGGTATTACTAATATTTCAACTTCACAAGTGAGCTTTAGGACCTTCTTAAGAAGCACTTCAGTCGTTGCTTCCTCTTCTCTTACTAATTGAGTCTTTGTGATCCAGACAGTTTTTTGAACATGATCGTAAAAAATTATTCAGTTCGTAATAATCCTACAGAATGTTTGTGGTATTGTAATTGTTAATTTAAATATAATAATATTGTTTTCATATTTTAATTTTTTGTGAAAATAAAACAAATAAATGTAATAAATGTTTATTGCTTTAAAATTGTTAAATGAAAGCGTGATTTATATTAATTTAATACAAAAACTAATAAAAAATATTTTTTTTTTATTTAAATAATAAATATTACTTCAAACTGACAAAATTTTTGCTTATGGTTGAATATTTTCAGTGTACTTATTTTATTACACAACAGAAAGCGACTTAAAGCTACTTTGTTGAAAGTTGCCATGCTACTGATTACAAATTTTATATGTTTTGTTCTCTTTGTGAGAGTCTCGTTGAGATTGTGTGTGTGCACACAGAATACAGAGGGGTTTGCGTGGGTCACTATGCTTCTATTCAAGGAAATAAGTTTCGATTTCGGTCCCTACAACATTTGTGGTTATGGTTTATGACAATACAAATTCTATATTTATTTTTCTAATACTGATTTTAAAAAGTATATTTCCCTTAATTTTAGAATCTTTATTACAGTATTGTTCTGTTAATTTTTAATTTTAATTTTCTAAATTCTTATCTGAATTTATCTCTAAAATTTTGAATTATAAAATCACTACTAACTGCTGTGTTTCTGAATTTAAAATTATCTAAACACAATGATAGTAGACAAAGTTATTTTGCTATCGATTAGACTAAGAAATCTATAGTTTAATTAGCTTTTGTTGATTAAAGTAAAAAATTATATATAGTAAATACATGGGGAAATTTTTAAGTTTATAATATACTAGAACATGTGTTGGAAATAAAAAATAATAAAATGCGAAGGTGAATTATTAAAATATTTTTATGATTTATTTCGTGATAAGCAATCATTAAGAAAACCTTAACTAAGTTTGGATAATAGCTTGTTAATGGCGTTTATGTTTTGATTTACTAATTCACAGGGGTTTACCCTGAAGTTCATTACAAAAATTGGCTGTATTTCTGCCATCTAAAATTTGTGGATTTTTTGAATTTGTGGAATTTACCCAAAAGTTTATGACATACGGCTATAATCAAATAAAACACCCAAACGAAATTGAGATCAAAATTTTTGATTACTAGCTGTGCCCGCCATGTCGTTGGCGTCCTGACAAAATGATGCTGGATTTTACTTTAAAAGTATTCCACACCAATTGTAAGACTTTTACTTTTATAGTGCTTCAGTTATGGTTTAAGTATTTACTTTATATAAAGGTACCCATCCCTTGATGAAATTCTAAAATTTATACAAAATTCTAAACATTATTGTAATGCTCTGGAACTAAATATACAAATCAAATTCATATTTTGTGATTATTTTAAAATAGCGCCATCTGTTGCGCAACCCTGTTAAAAATATCACGCTTTCAAAAATTAAAGATGCCTTAAAGTATGCAGTACCTTTAAATCGGTATAAAAAAAAGCCGGCATACTTTTACTACTTTTTTTTATTATCTCTTTAAAATAAGGTATTTTTGCGGAATAAAAAGTATCCCATATTGGAATCAAGATGCTAAGGTACCTCCTCACGAAATTTTGCTAAAATCCATCCAGATACATATATTCTTTATATAAAAAATAATTAAATTTATATAAAATTCTAAAAATTATTGTAAACCTCTGTAAAAGGTGTTTAAAATATTGAAATAAGAATGTATTACACAAAGTAAAATACAAATCAAATAAAATTTTTATTGAATTGGCGCCTTATGTTGTGCAATAGTGTTTGAAATATCTCACTTTCAAAAATAAAAGCCGTGTTTAAAATATCCCAGTTTAGCCAAACATTTCAGTACCTTTAAACCGGTAATTGCGTTTTTCACTGCTTTTTCCCCACATTCTCTTGTAAATGAGATATTTTTGCGATATCCTTTATTAGAATCAGTATACTAAGGTACCTCCTCGCAAAATGTTGTTAAAATCCATCCAGTAGTTTTTACATGATGCGAACAGAAATTAAAAGCAGATAGACAGATGAAAATGAGTTACTATTTTATTATATGTATAGATAGATAATTTATCTAGAGGACCGATTTTATTTTATTTGCCTGACTTTAATGAGCAGATCATACAAAGTACTATTGATTTGACTGCAATTTGATATTTGCATGACTTTTTGAATAAAATATGTTTTTTTTTCAGTAAAAAGTATTTTATTTCTCAACTTGTCACCTTTGCGCTCAATAAATTTTTTGTCGTTTTTTATTTCCTCCAGATAATAAGATTGCTCAAGGTCCTAAGAAAAGGCATATGTTTCAAAGATGACCTCTTCGTTTGATTCAAATATCTGGAAGCAGGAAGTAGTCGCAAACATAATCTTATTTAACGCAGCTTAATTCATGCAAAATGTGATGTACCTGGCTTTAGCCTCAGCCAGCCACCTTCTTTCACCGATTCTCGTCCAATATTGTTTCATGGATTTTAATTTTTTAGTGATGATTTTTTACATAAAAAATAATGTTTATTGAGTAAACGAAATTCACTTTTTTCAATTTTCTTTAAAATTAAGGTAGCCTGCTGTAGATAGTCCAGTAAGAGATTACTGCGCTGGAAATTGCGCTGAAAAGTGCAGAAATTATCAAACTTGCCTGCAGTTGATATCACCCATTTTAGTCAGTGAAAAGAAACTTGCTGTATTTTAAGGAGTCACTAAGAGGTACAAGTAAGATCCTACGAAAAATCTTGGATTAAGCTAACATTTATTTGCTAATGTTTCTTAGCTAAATACAAGTCCAACTATTCCTACAAGAAACATGATCACGCCATCCCTCACATAAAATCCTATTGGGTAATAATTCTGAGTAGCTAATAATTGAGATATTTGTTGTTTACAGACAATCAACAGTCCAAGGATGATAGTGGACAAGGTTACTCCATCCCGATAATAAAACTGAAATATTCTGGGCATGTTAGCCTAATGAAGCACAGATGGGTATTTTGCCAATCTAGCCGGACATTAGGTCAAATATTTTGAGATATGTAAAATTTTAAATTTTGATGATAAAAAATTTCTTTCGAAATTAACCCATTAAGGACGGCTAATAAACGGCTCGTACGATTTTGAAGAAACTTTCAGAATTTTACCTGGAGCCTCATAGAAGTTGCTTGGTGTAAAAAAATTCCTGAGATAGGACATGGGTATTATATACCCATTCGTCTTTAACGTTGAATTCTGTAGCTTAGTAGTTTCTTTTTAAAAAGAGGATTCCCAGTTTGTTTCTTGTTGAATTTTTACATGTAGTTTATTTTAGTAAAGCAAAGTGAACAGGTGAAATCAAGTGAATTTTTTTAAAATAACACAAGTGCATAAAAACATAATTTATACTAAAAAAATAAAAAAACCGATATAAAAATGAACTTTCGTCAGAAAATTCGTACTACTGCCGAATTACAAGAAATTCTCGATAGCTGGTCCCATGAGGAAGACGATTTTGAAAGAGAATCAGATACAACTGATGTTGTTGTATTACCACCCGATAACATCGACAATATATGTATGTGATACGGAGGAGTTGGATGACAATTTACAAGTGTTGAACGACGACCAAAATCTACCTCACGAGATTGCTGGGACTTACGAAATAAAACGTTTCTTTAGTAGATGCAATGAAGATATAATTTTTTGACTACTTTAACTTTTTTGGGTATTTAAAAAATCATAAAAGATGAATTATTTTGGAACATTTTTTTGTAAAAATAAAGTGAAAAAATTTTTGAGAGTGGGGGCCATTGCGATCCTAAAAATGTTATATATCACTATAAAATTTACGATCTCTACTTTTACACTGCAGAAAAAACGTTGCAAGTTTTTGCGCCATATTTCGTTGCCATTTTATCCAAGTTTCACCTTTTTTCTGTTTTTGCTCATCTTGCAGAGGTAGATACGAGTAAGAAACCATTTTGTCGGTCATAAAATGTTTTTTGTTTCTAAGCATTTTTAAATAAATTAATTATTTTTATTTTAAATAAAATTTATTGTTACTAATGTAAATTATTTATTATATGTATATACATTTAATAAAACTGTGATTTTCTGCTTGTCTGCCTGTTTGTGTTCGCATCACGTAAAAACTACTAGATAAATTTTAATAAAATTTTATGGAGAGGTACCTTAGTATTGTGATTCAAATATAGGATATTTTTTCTCCTTAAAATATCTCATTACCAAGAAAGAGAGAGAACAAGTAGTGAAAGTACACAATATTACCGATCCAATGGTACTGCAAACTTGGCATCAACTTTTATTTTTGTCACCGGATAATTTAAAACAATATTTACAGTACTTTACAATAATTATGGAATTTTATACAAATTTTAGATTTTTATATAAAGCCACGTTTCTGAGTAATTACCCAGGGATGGATACCTTTATATAAAGTAATTACATAAACCATATCTGAAGCACTATAAAATTAAGAGTCTTAAAGTGTATTACTTCCAAAGCAAAATAAGGACGCTGATGAAGTGGCGGGCACAGCTAGTTATGAATAAAATAATTATTTTCAGATAAATTAAATACTATAGAGTAATAAATTACAAAAATTACTTTTATTAATATTCTACCCTTCGACATAGAAGCTTAAAAATGAATATTTTTGTTAATTAGCAAAATAAAATTTTTTTTTTTAATTCACATGGACGTTTTGGGGGGTGCAATTGCCCTCAATTAATTATTTTTATGGTATTAAGACGTATGTAATCCATTTCTTTTAATAATTGCATTATTGTTGCAAATAATATGTTATGTCAACGCCCTTAAAAGGGGAAGGGGTAAAAATGGCATTTTTGAATCTTCAAGGTCCAAGTTTAGGTTTTTGAACATTTGCTGACTATAAAAGTGGCATTTGCTAAACAAAAGTATGGAAAAACTTAAAAGAAATTGAATTTTTCAGAGGTACCATTAGTTCTTCTAAGGGAACTTTTTGCTCCTCAGTTCGAATTTTCTTATTTTACAGCTGTTACACTCTAAGAGATTTTTTTTTTTTGCCAAAATTAATGAATCTAGGGGCACACAGTAAATTTACAGACACAATATAAGCAATAAAAAGGCTAGATTGGCAAAATATCCCTATGTGTGACGTCACGAAACTGTCTTCCTATTGGCTAATAAATCTGATTGAGAGTATATCTATAAATTATGAGAGTTTTTAATAAAAATTATGAGAGTTTATTTCCAGGGTTGTAAATTTTTGCCTATTACTTAGATTTATTCGTACGTACTTATTTGAAGTAATTTGTTAATTACAGACTAGGCAACCTTACATTGGCCGAAGAACGTCATCTAACGGGAAACAATCAATCCTTAAAATGAGCGAACTACGTTATCTAACTACTCAAAGCGTAATCTCCTATCATTATGAGGTTCCTATGTTAGAGCGTGAGGTGTAATCCGAGACAGTGAATTTTGATCGGAGAAAATAAGGAAATATTTTGGAAGAAATTTCGGATAATGTCTTTTCGAAGTTAATATATCAAATTAATTATTTTTACACGCATCTACAGCAGTTATGTAATTAGTAGTTTACGAAAATGTTGTGCTACCTGGGTATATTATTTTTAGTTTAATTCATTAAACAGTTCACCCCCCGTATAATTAATAAAGTATGTATTTCTCATAGTTCCTATTTTTTATATTTATTGAATTCTTTTTCAATAAACAGATTAGATTTAATTTAAATAACCAAAGTACACTGCAAAAGTTTTGGGTTAGATAAGAAAAACACAATATGCACTTAATGAAAATAAAGTCCTGGATAAGTTTTCTTATAAAGACCCCACGAATAAGTTACAAAAAATAAATAACGATTGTGTTGAAGAACTCTTTAGATTAAAAATTATTACAACTTTAGACAGAATTAAATTAAAAACAAATATTTCTAATGCACCTAGGTTATATGGACTACCCAAAATTCATAAAGACGGATTTCCTTTAAAACCAATTTGTTCTTGTGTAAAAACTCCTTCTTATGAATTATGCAAATATATTACAAATATTTAAAAAAAAGATTCCGGAACATTCAAAATATTTTATCTTTAAACTCTTTGGAGTTTAAAGATAAAATAAAAAATCAAAAAATAAAGGATGATGAGAAATTGATTTCACTAGATGTAGTGTCATTATTTCCAAGTATACCTGTTGACTTAGCAATTAGTACGATAGAAGAAAAATGGAATATTATAGAAAGACACACAAGTATAGAAAAGAGTTTGTTTTTACGTATCTTAACATTTTGTTTGAAGATAGCAGATATTTTCAATATAATAATAAAATTTATAAACAACAAAAAGGACTACCGATGGGATCTCCAGCTTCTCCTATTGTAGCAGATATTGTTATGTTTATTGCTATCTATCAAATTAAAAATTTGATAGATAGCAATAAAGAATACCACAAAAAAAATATGAATAAAATTAGAAATATATTACATGATTATAATTTTCCTATAAAACTAACAAATAGATTAATAAGTCAATATAGAAGAAGAAGAATTAATCAAAATACAAGAGATATTATAGAACCAAAAATTTATAAGTCTTTAATTTATGTACCTGAAATATCCGTACGTTTAGAAAAATCAAAAATCTTTAATAATACTAAATATAGAATGGCATTTAAAACGTATAACACATTAAACAGATTATTCAGTAAAACTAAAGATAGCATTCAAAAACTAGATTTGTCAAATGTAGTATATAAAATACCTTGTAGCGGAAATGAAAATGAAAATTGTAATAAAGTATGTGTAGGCACAACGAAAAATAAACTAAAAAATAGAATTGCTGGACATAAATCCGACCAGAAATATAGGAATATTAATTCGCTAAAAACAGCATTATCTTCTCATTGTGCTGAATTAAATCACTATCCCAATTTTGATAATGTTACAGTACTAAATTCAGAAAACAATTATAAACGTCGTTACATATTGGAAATGTTACAAATTATTAATATACCAAACCCACAGACAATTAATTTTAAGGCAGACACAGATAATAATGTAGCTTAAATTTACAAACATTTAGTAAATAAGAAATAATTTAATTATTGTTTGTACTTGTTTAAAAAATTTTTAATAAGTTTATGACAAAAATTTTTTTGAAATATGTTACTTTGAAGAAAATTTTTTCAATACTTTTTTAATTGTAATTATCATAACGTTAATTTTTTAATTTTTCCTGATAATGCTACACAAAGGAGTAGCGAAATATTGAGAATAAAAATAAAAATAATTAACGACCTAAAGCTTGAAAATAAAAATAATTAAATACAAACTTATTAAATATAGATTATTTTACAACCAAGTGAATTAAAGTGAATTAATATAATATTAGCTGTGTTCGTCCTGACAATATTTTGTTCGATTTTACTTTTAAAGTATTCCACATCAAATTTTAAGACTCTTACGTATTTACTTTATTTTATATAAATAAATTCTAAAATTTATATAAAATTCTAAAACTTATTTTAAAGCTCTGTAAAAGGTGTTTAAAATATTTTAATAACAATTTAAGTCCAAAAAATCCACAAAGTAAAAATACAAATCAAATATAAATCTTATTCGCTTGGCTATTTGGCCTTAAGTGATTTATATTTTGTCATTATTTAAAAACAGCGCCATCTGTCGTGCAACCGTGTTTAAATAATCCCGTTTTCAAAAATAAAAGACGCCTTAAAGTATGTAGTACTTTTAAATCGGTAAAAAATCTGCGTACTTTCGCTGCTTTTTCTACATTTTCTCTTGGAAATAAGATATTTTTATGGAAAAAAATAAAAAAATATCCTATACTAAGGTACCTCCTCACAAAATTTTGTTAAAATCCTTCTAGTAGTTTTTACCTGTTTCGAAAACAGACAAACAGACAGACAGGAAATAAGTTATTATTTTATTTTATGTATAGATATACATATAAATCTTTAAAAAAAAATTTTTAACTTATTACACTGTCACACAAAAGTTTACCAACTATAAAGACACCTTTTATCCTATTGTAATCAATAATTAAAATAGTGGAAACAAGTCTTGTTCAAATTGTTAAAAATTTGCCCTTAATAAACTAAATATACTGATTCTTATATACACTGGTTATAATTGTGGTTAAAGAATGTTAAGTACAATAGTTATATTTTTTAAAAAGTGTGTTAATTTTATTTAAAAAAGTTCCTCCTAAAACCTAACAAAAGTACTTAAAAATAGCTTTTAGAAAAATTATACTAAAAACATGTATAAATAGCGACGAAGGCTTCAATGTATTGATATAAAATTACAATAAATAAAATCACTTTTACAAAAAATACTAATTAAAAAGTACACATTTAAAATTACTTATTAAGTACTTTTTAAAAAATATTTTCTAAGTAAGTATTCTTCCAACAGGTACCTTTCGAAAGTAGGTTTAAACAATTTCACAAACCCTAACTTTAAAGCAGTGTTGTCTAAAAAGATTCTTGAAAAATTATAAACTTTTAAAATTTACTGTGGGTGACAATTCATAACAATTGAATTCAAAGAAGGAAAATATTTGGTTTTTTGTTTGAAAACAAATTTTGTTAATAAAAAATAAAATTACGAACAACATAATAAAAAAAATTTATCAAATAACAAACAAATTTTGTTGTTAAACACTAAAAATACGAAAAAGGTTATGAATTGCCAGCTACTGTATATTAAAAGAAATAAAAAAATAAATTGTAAAAATTATTTGTCAGAAATCATTTTTTCAACAGTAATTAATTTTAAAAATGGTACTTTATCACATATAATTTTAGAAAGCACACTAAATATAATTTTCTGGAATAGACATATTCTTAAGAAACCTAACTTTACAGAAAGGTTTCAATAGTGAGAGAAATCCAATTAAAAAAGGCCTTTTTAAGTTGCAAAAAGCAATTTGAAAAAATATATGTAAAAAGTACTGTTCAAAAGTATTTTTCTTAAAAGTGTTTAGTCTAAAAATACACACACTTTTAAGAGAGTACTTTTTAAAAAATATGTTCCTAAGAAATTACATTTTAAAACGAAGTCTTTATAAAAATATCGTTTAATTAAGTACTTTTAATATAGTAACCATTAAAAACGTACTTTTTAAAAATTAGGTTTTCAAAAAGAAGTAAACAAAAAAAATATTTTTTAAAAGTGCTTTTGAAAATAGTACCTATAATAAAATTCTTTTAAAAAGTACCTTCTATAAATGTAGCTTTAAAAACAAGGGGTTAAAAAAATGTATACTTAATGTAGTCAGGTGTGCGTCTGTCTTACACCCGCAGTGTTCAGCACTATATCTATACATCTATACATATCTACAAAAAAAAAAAAAAAAAACTGTAACAGGATGATTTCTGTACATAATATATTTTTAAAAAATTTTGTTGCCGGTGCAGTTAGTATTCGAGATGGAATACAAAACATCACATTTTAGAATTTTGGTCTGTCTGTCTATCTATCAGTCTGTCTGTCATTGTTTGCATCACGTAAAAACTACTGGATTAATTTTAATAAAATTTTGTACATTAGTATCTTAGTTTAAATAAAGGATACTTTCTCACTTTCTAGAAAAAATGTAGAAAAACTAGTGAAAGTATGCAATTTCAATGATTTAAAGGCAAAACCTTTTTTATTTACGTCAGCGAGATAATTTCAGAACTCTACAATAATTTTAGAATTATTTATATAAATTTTAGAATTTTATCCAGGGATGGATACCTCTTTATAAAAAAAACATAATAACAGAAGCACTATAAAAGTAAGGCCCATTATTATAACTTGCCTTTAGCTAAAGTTAGGATTTTGTTGGAGCGATAACTAGTTTTTCGTTATAATAATGATAATAATGCTCATTGCTATAACTTGTGCTTATAGTACGTGATAGTTAAAAGTAGTTTTTAGCTTACTTTTAATAACGAAAAACTATTTATCGCTCCAACAAAATCCTAACTTGCTAAAGGCAAGATATAATAATGGGCCTAAGAATCTTAAAATTTGGTGTGAATTACTTTCGAATCAACAAAAATAAAATATTATTAGGGTGCCTATGACAGGGCGGGCACAGCTAGTTTAATATATAACTTTAAAGGAACAAGACTTTTTCCATGTCTCTCATAGAGCACCCCTTGATATTAGAAATTTTAAGTGTCTGCTTATTTCGGTTCAAAAATAAGTTCATACATATATGGCACAACCACGTCCTCTGTTGAGACACCCTTAACGTTTTAATTATTTTGTATACTTGTCATTATAGCGACAATAGCACTACATACTATGTGTATATTTAAAGTGTCTGCCTACAGGATAAGGCCAAATTCCCCTCCCTATTATGGTTCAGAAAATATATCCTTATGCGTAAGAAGCAGACATAGGGAATTCAATTACATTTTAATTACAATTAAAATTACAGGTAATGTGTAATTGCATATTCTTAGTTAAACATTACAAGCAAAGTTAATTACAACTACTTGTAATTTGTAATTGATCATTTTCAATTACACATTAGATTTAATTGTAATTGGAAATTTTCAATTACAAATTATAAGTAATTGTATTTAGGCAATAATCATTACCTGAAATTGGACAAAATATTCTTAACAATTCTCCATTACATGTAATTATCTCCATTACATGTAATTATGATTCCATTACAATTACCTGTAATTGGAATTTTTTAATTAACTAATTAATGACGGCTATTGCAAAAATTACCAAAAACCAAAGGGTGATTCAATAGTGACTTCTTAGACTTGCACATGCAATTACGCAATTATAAGTAATTGTTATTGTAATTTTTCAATTACAAATTACATCTAACGTGTAATTGAAAAAATGTCAATTACAATTACAAATAGTTGAATGTAACTGTAATTGAAAAATTCCAATTCCAATTACAAATAATTGCGTAATTGCAAGTCTAGTGAAAAGTTACAATTGAATCAAACGTTGGTTTTTGGTAATTGTTGTAATAGTCGCCATGTTAATAGACTAAGGCCAAATGCGTAAAAATTACGTCACTATCAGGGGACCCTTTAATTTTTTTATTCTAAAATAGCGCATTATATGTTTTATTTACCCCTAATTTTTATTATTTGTTGCTATTTTTTTTTTAAAAAGTCCTTCTACCAAACAATAAGATTATGTTTTTACCCTTTGTGTACGGAACCCTAGAAAGTTTTTTTTTTGACAAAAACAGTAATTTTTTAAAACACGAATTTTCTTTTCATATTAAAAACACTTTTATAATTTGGTACCTTAAAAGTACCTTTTACTGAAAATAATACCCTTTTAGGAGACATTTCTAAAAATGGTTTAAATAAAAACTTCTTAAGATCATATTTATTTCTAAAACACTGTACTTTTCCATCTCTGCTTTGCCTGAAATGAAAAAAGAGAAATAAATATAAACCAAATTTTACTTACCTATTTTCGTTCCAAATTTCTCTCGTTCTCATTGAAGAACAAACAACAACAAGCGCTTCTAACGACAACTTGTCGTTTAAAAATCTAGCTGTAAATATTTTTATTATTATTTTATAGTTGTTGTTATTTTTTTTACTTATTTATATATTTTTTTTTTCCTTTTAATAAAGGCACACTTTCTGAATATATTTTCTTATCAAGAACAACGATCCTCGTTGAAGTACTTTTCTCAACCTGTTTAAAGTATCAGTCTTTTCATTGGCTTTGAGGCGTATTGAACGTGTTGGATCGTGTCGTAGACTGTTTAAAATCTTTTCTTATTTATTTTAAAATTTAAAACGCCGGTCGTTTAATTTTAAGAACTTAATTAATTTTTTTAACATCGTTTCTAAGAAATTTTATTTTTACAAAAAAGGTAATTATTAAAGAAAGGTCATGAAGAAGTAAATAAAGAACAATTGAAGAAATACAAAATCCTAAAATATAGAAAACATAAAAAATTCTATATCATGTGTTTTAATTGCATACAAAATTAATTGTTAAGAAGATAAAATTTTTTAATAATTTTTTTTTAACAAAATTGCATTGTGAGTTAAAGGTAAAAAAATATCTTAACTGAGTTTAAAGTCTACCGTTAATTGAATTTTAATCTAAACGGCAACAGTTTATGGCAAAAAATTATAAATGATTGCAATAAAGTGTTTAAACAATACAAAGTTCAATATAACATTAAAAAATCATAGTAAGCCGGTAAAAAAAATAATAATTATTTTAAAATAGAGTCGATTTGTTTTAAATAGAATCTCTGGCGGAGAAAAGAAGCTTTTGGAATTATGTCTAGAGATGTGTGAAATAAAAAGTGTATAAATGAGACCACCATGAGACCACCTTCTTAATGAATCGACTAATTATTTTTATTTTAAGTGCAACACCTGATAAACAACCATCGCAATAAAGGTCAAAAAACATGTAAAAAAAGCATAGAAATATTTTTGTTGTATGGACTTTGGCCATTTTCAAAAATTAATTTTTCTTCTGTGGACACTGGACAGAAAAGCCTTAATGTATGCATTTAATAAACTTATAATGCTCAAAATGTGGTTCTGCATCCGTTATTTATGTTTATAGTCACTAAATCAGAAGTTGAAGAATAATTTTGACAATATTACCGGTTGCATTAGTTAATTCTTTTAAAAAAATTATAAGTGTTTAAATCGCAATTATTTTATATTTTTTGCAAGAAGTCTTAAATTTTTTTTTAATAATCTTTTGATGAATATAATTTGAAAAACGGCCAAAATTTAAGCCCACCAATCTACCAGGCATGGTTTTAAAAATTTCTCTAATGCAATACAGCAACGTCAGACCATTCCATGCGAGGCTGTAGACAAAAAGCCACGCCTACCTATATTTTCACGTTGTCTTTATTTTTTTGTAGTGTTTGTAATGATTCTCTTTTCTTTTTTTTTTTTTTGTTAAACAAATATTATATTAGCGACCAGTAGATGGCATGGAGTGCATACAGATCTCGGGGAATCAATAATCCCCTGTGGGGGATGATTTTTGTTTGTTTTTAGGTTGGTAGGATTTTATGCTTTGATTTGTATTGAAGGCCTTTATAGAAAGCAATACACATAGAGTTAGCCGATAGACCCACAGGGTGCCCACTAAGAACCAGTAGCAGTCAATGCTTTAGTCTGAGCATTCCAACGCAATATAGATTGCAGCAAGGTCCTAATTTTTACAAAAATTTGTTTTTAAAATTTAAAAAAAAAACATTCGATAAAATTTTTTTAAATTTAAGAAAAAATTTTATTAAAAATTTGTTTTTTTATGATTGATATCAAATTAAAGCGTATGTAACCCCCTTTAAAATGAGCTATTACTTAACTTCCTAGGGATTTTAAAACTGGAATTATACTTAATCCTCGAGCGCATATCCAAAAAGCGATATTTTCCCACTTTTATAACAGTATATCTAAAAAATTATAAGAGATAATTTTTTTTTTTTAAATTATGTTTGGATTCTGAGAGTCAAAGAATAGATATAAAAAAGTTTCAATAAAATCTGAAGTAGTCAATTTCAGTGCCTTGTTGATTTGTCGTGAAATTACTCTATTGTGAAAATGGGATAAGTAACAAAGTAGGGGAATATTTAACATGTTTATTTAGCATGGCCGAATATTATATCTAGTTTAAATTTTAATTATTTTACATTTTTCAACAGGTACTTTTAGAAATATATATTTTTTAAATAGCTACTTTTTCTAAAAGGGCACGATTTTTAAAGAAACATTTAATAAGTCCTTTTTTCTCTTGAGGTTTCTAAAAGGACTTTTTAAAATATCATTTTTTAACAACTTGATATGTTTTTAATAAAAGTTATTTTCTTAAAAGTATTAAAGATATTTTATTTTATTATAAAATATGGTTTTTAATGATAATACTTAAAATATAGTTTTTAGAAGGAACAGTTTTAAAATGTCTTCTTATGTAAGTTAGTTTTGAATTGAAAATCAAGATACTTTTTTAATTTAAATTTTATTAAATAATAAGCAGTAAGACAAAATGAACTTTATTAAAATACATATGTATGTTTGTAATAACACTTTTCTAAAATGGGTTTTTAAATCTCTGTTTTAGGGGATTTTTTAAAAAGGTACTTTTTTAAAAGGTACAACATTATAGCTGTACGATATTTTTTTTTTTTTTTTTGAGATAAAATTTAAAACCTGTAATTACTTAAATTTAAATTACTAAAATTTATATATTTAATATATACATTTTTGTTTGTTTTTCGAGAGATACTTTTTTAAAAGGTACTTTTCTAAAAGCGCCCTTAAAAAAATCCAGAAAATTTGAAAGAATTTCATGACTATAAAAAATGATATTCATAAAACAGTCTTTTAACAAAAAATACTTTTAAAAGGCTATATTTAAAACATTTATTTTAAATGTTTTTTTACTGTAGTTTAAAGAAGTAGTTTTAAAAAATAATTTTCTTAAGAATAACTGAACTGTATTGAAAGAATTATTTTAGCATTGAGCTACGTTAAAGTTTGCAGAATATCGTATGATTTTTCTATTTCAACCACTCACGTGTAATACACACCCAGACTGCATACGTCGTATTATAGGTAGATTAAATATTAAATAAACTACAATACTACAGAACTGAAATGTTTCTGTTTAAATAATTTATAATCAATATAATCGAGCATATCGAAAGATTAATATTTAAGAGGAAATTAGTTGATCACAAAAAGTTTTTGGTGATAAGAAAACATTTTTAAAGTGACTTGTTATCACTAATGAGCAGAAATTTGCCATATCGTAAACTGTAGTTTATAGACGACTATAACCTTAACTAACTACTGATAAGCTTTAAACAACCTAATCTTAAGTTTCGTTAAAATTAATCAAGAGTATGGAAAAATGCAACGCAACGAATTAACAGTAAAACTTTAAAAAAATACACTCCTCTTAAGTGTTAATAAATTCACTGTGTTCCGCATTGCATCGCGACTTCGCTTGAGTAAAAATATGGAAAGGTAATCAGGTAAATGCCACACACGCTAATAGCAAATTACGAAAAAGATATTAGTATCAACTATAGTTTTTAAGAAAAACAAAATTACAACACTGTGCTATTATGCAAACGGGTTACACTAAAAATATGTGTTTTATGTGTCGATGGGATACAATTGTGGAACAAGATTAACGTGAGTACCTGCCTACTCGGCCTAACCTCACGGTGGTCGCACCACCGAGTGAAACTTAGGCGTAGACTAGCGCCCCCATTGTGTAGTATAACAACACTTTACGATTGCCACCAATCGCTTTTTGTGTGTGATACAGTCACAATGAGTAGCAATTTATATAATATGGCAAGCCTTTCCAAGGCAAGCCTAGATCCACATTATAGCCTCTTGCTTAGGGGTTTGGAGACTATCCAAACTCCGTCTGTTGAATGTGCAACAGCACACTTGATCGACCTTGCACCTTACCTACATAAATCGATCTTAAACCACAACCACCACGTGCACCCCCGAAGGCGACCTCACCAATAACCGGTCACAGAGAGGATAAGCTCTCTGTGGGGCCACCGATTCCCGTGGTACCAGTTCTTTGGGCACTAGTCGGGCCTCGAAGAGGACCCGTATGTCTTAACACACACAGACCTTTTCTTCCAGATTTAGGCTCTGGTGCCCCTATTTTCCCCGAGTGAACCTCGTCAAAGCATTTGCCATTCCTGCAGTGACAATTGGAACCCCCGGGGGTATTGTCGATGGGATACACGATATAGTGGTGATCAGTACAACAAACATGACTGGCCTCATTGTTGAAAATCCACTTGTATGAATTGATAAAGTTTTGTTACCGCCGCTACATATAAAACTAGGCATTGTGAAAAACTTTATTAAAGCACTTAATCCGTATCGAAATTTATTTAACGAATTATGTCGTATTATTACAATAATAAGGTAGTATGAAAATAAAAGAAGGTTTGTATTAATTTATCTTATACTAATATGTTGAAAATTTGAATTCATATTTCGTTTTTTATAGGAATACCTAATGGGCCGGATATCCGTCGCTTGATGAAGTATAAGTTATTTGAAGATGCCCTCAGTATGGATGAGCTTGAGGCATGGAACTCTGTAAAAGCGGTTATTGACAACGTTTTAGGAATTAATCGGTCTGACAACTGGCGCATTCATATAGAAAAAATGCTTACTGCTTTTCATCGTATTAATGTTAAAATGTCTTTAAAGATTGATTTTTTCCATTTTCATACCAAAAAATTTGCTGAATAATCACCAGCAGAGTCTGGCGAGCATGGAGAGAGATTCCATCAAGTTGATTTTTCGCGAAAAAAAAATAAATTTTTGGAGAAAACAAAAAAAGAATGTCATGTAATCTTGCGTTTATTCAACAGAGTTGAATTGATTTAGATTTAAAAATTATCCCAAAAGTATAAAAATACCATTTTTTTGTACTTTAGTTTACAAATTTTAAATCGCAAATATCGAAAATACGAGCGCTAACTTCTAAAACCAGCTAATGCCATTGAATTCAGCGTACTCGAATTAGCTTTACCAGTAGTGTACCCAGCTTGTTAAAAAAAGTGTCAAATTCGAGTACAGTATAATTAATGAGTCTTAAATTACAAGCAGTTGCAAGTTTTTAACACAGAGACACACTCATAAATTTATAACCCAGCGTTGCATTTGTATAAAGAATTTAAGGTAAATATCTTTTTGGTTATTTACAGTTATTAGGAAATTGAAATCAGTTCAGGATTCGGCTTCTAAGAGGTAGCTTAACAAGTAAGTGTGCTATACTCGGTCATGCCGATTTTATATACCCTTCATCATAGTAATGACAAATATTGTGTTACCTTCTTATGTTTCTTTAAAAAATTTGCTTGAAAATTCATATCAATTTTTGGAAAAATTTTTTTGAAAATTTTTTTTAATTTTTTGTAAAATTTATTGTAATTTTTTATATATTTTTTTAAATTTTTTGTAAATGTTTTTTAAATCTTTTTAAATTTTTTTGGAAATAAAAATATATTTGGAAAATTTTTAGTTAAATTTTTTAAAAATTTGTTTTTTTTAATTTTATGGTAAATTTTTTGTAAAAACTTTATTGTAAATTTTTTGACATCACCCCTTTTGGAGCCTTTTGACTGCTTCTGGGCCTTTAGTAAAAATGAAAGCAGAAAAAACTTCCCAACCTTAAAGCAAACAAAAAATCGCCCCTCGCAGGGGGTTATTGATCCCCCTTGATGTGTATGCACTCCTTGCGATCTACTTTTTGAAATCTAATATTTATTTAGGAAAAAAAATCAAAAGATAAACAACGTAAAAAACTATAGGTGGAAGTAGTTTTTTGCCCTCAGCCTAGAATGAAATGGTCTGATGTTGATGAATTGCAATCCTAAAATTTTCGAAACTATGTCTGGCTGATTGGTGGGCTTAAATCTTCTGTACCTCGTCTGGTGTCTTGGCAAATGACATTTCAACCCGAACACGGACAGACGGTCAGAAGGACCGACGGACATCGCTCCATCAACTTTTCTATCTATAAAGTCGGAAATGCATATTTTAGAAATTACACACGGAATGAAAAACTTATATATAGGGTATATATTCACCTGTGGTGAAAGTATAAAAAGAATTTTTACTGTTGATGATCGTGACACTGCCTACTTTTCCAATTATTATATTACATTTTCAGTGGAGCTAAATTTGTGTATTAAGATTCGAATATGCGGATAAATAAAACTGGTTAAAAAATATTATTTATTTTGGGTGGGCGTGGAACTACTCACTTCTCTACTTAATATATTATGAATAAAGATAGTGAATAATTCTATAAAATGTAATAAGAATCGAAAAAAAACATCCTTCTAAAATATTTTTGGCCGAAGAAAATCCTCATATGTACCATAGTGCATTGAGAGCAAGCAACTTAAATGTATAATTTATTTGAAAGCTTATTTTACACATTTAATATGTTAAAATAATATATAATATTTTTTAATTCATTGATGTATGCATGTGTAATTTTTATGGAGGGTGTATTTGTTTAATGTGTAGAATCAAAGTACAATGTTGCTGAGTTTTTGATTTTTTTCAGTTGCCTGCTTAATAATTGTTTTTCATTTTAAATAAATGCACGTTTTGTTTTCATAAAAGGGTGAAGTTTATATCATTTATGATTAATAAAAGCACAACTTTATAAACAAAAAACTTTAAATTGTTTTTTTTATAGAAAACGCTGGCAGGCGTTAGAGCTGAATAGACGCTTTGGTCTGGCGCAACAAAGTTCATTAACCGAAAAGTTGTATACTTTAAACATAAATGTTTAACCAATATTTAATATTTAATAGAAGTATTCAGGGTTATGTTAGTTTTTGAGATATAACTTTGTAAACATAATGAATGAAGTCGAAAGACATACATATATTAACATACCTCCATAACGGTTTAACCTATGTGGTAAAGAAAATTGTAAAAAATAAGTTTCATGCAAAATTTTAAAATTCTTTTTTTATAAGTCCATAAGAAACGGAAATCTAATAAAATCTTATTACTTCTTTGCAAAGATATAGGTAATTGCATCTTAACCAAATCATGCCATATCTTATTTAAATCTGTGCACAACTTTCGATTTTATTCAACGTACAATAGTAATCCTCGGTGTGCTATGCCACCCCTATTCTCATACCAGACTATGTCAAATTTATAGATTGTTACTACTGCAGTTTTATAGATATAGGATTTATACTTTGTATAGAGGGTAGAAGGGAAAGATCCTCCCCCGTCCTAAATACCAAGCTTAACTCAAAATAACATTTTATGCACAGAGAACAAAATTTCAACCATCTACCTCTTACACTTCCCTAGATTCACGACCACAATTTTCCAATTTGTATGCAAAGTACGAAGGAACAATAACTCCCTGCACGGAGCGATTTTTTGTTTGCTTTTAGGCTGGTAAGGTTTTTCTGCATTGTTTTGTATTAAAGGCCTTTATAGAAAACAATACACATAGAGATAGTCAATGGACCCACAGTGTGCCCACTGGTAACAAGAAGCAATCAACCGCTCATTTTTCAATAGAGAAAAAAAATTTCCAAAAAATTTTAACAAAATTTTCCATAAAATTTTTGTAGAAAATTTTCCAAAAATTTTCAAAAAAAAAAATAACATTTTTACAAAAAAAAATTAACAAAAAAAAATTTTCAAACCAAATTTTACAAATAATTTTACAAAAAAAAATTGTGAAAATTTTTGCGAAAAAATTTTACAAAAATTTTAAATAAAAAATTTTACTAAAAATTAAAAAAAAAATTACAAAATTTTACAAAAAATTTCTCAAAAAAATTTAAAAAAAAGTTCTACAGAAAATTTTTACAAATAAATTTTTATTAAATTTTTAAAAATAATTTATTAAAATCAATTTTTACGTAAAAATAAACAGGTTTTAACAAAAGTTTTAAAAGAAATTTTTACGAAAAAAATTTAAAATAATTTTTAAAAAAAATAAAGTTTTAGCAAACATTTTTAATAAATACCTATAAAATTTTTTTTATGAATTGAATAAAAAAATTATTACATTTTTAAAAAAAAATTCCATAGCAAAAAATATGTCCTATAAAATTTTAAAAAAATTTTCCATAAAATATTTACAAAAAAAATTCATAAAATTATTACAAAAACAATTTTCTGTAAAATTTGTACAAAAATAATTTTCTGTAAAATTTTTACAAAAATAATTTTCTGTAAAATTTTTATAAAAACTATTTTCTATAAAATTTTTACAAAAACAATTTATACAATGAAATTTGTAGTCAAGCTTGCGTTCGATCTTTTCCTTTTAAGAAAGAATAAATTAAATTACAAATTAGGTGATATTAATAAAGAAAATTTGGGAAAATTTAATTTTTAGACACCAGCAGAGCGGAATGCACATTTTCTAGATAGCTACGTCCGTCATCAATACTCTTCGTATCTATCTATCTACTTTAGGTAGTGTTTAGTTGTAAGTATCATCTATTTAAGCAACCAAACTCAGATAAAGTAATACGAAAAAACTGTATTCAATCACCAATCGTCAGTTGGTGAGAACGAAATGTACCACTACCTAAAGCTTCCCTCTTGTTGTAATATTTTTACTTCAATACTTTTTCTGTAAAATTTTTCTAAACAAATTTTCTACAATATTTTCTATAAAATATTTCCAAAAAAATTTCGATAAAATTTTTACATGGTTAAGAATTTTAGGTGACGATATACATATTTTGCTGATTAGTAGGCAGTTCTTTTTTAATGACTATGTCTCTTAAATTAAACCAATTTTGTACCGAATTCTGTATAAATAAAAACACCGCGGCCGAAGATAACACTCTTACTTGTTTTTTTGTTAAAAAGATATTAAAGATTATAAAAACCAACGTTGCTTTGTTTTGCTCACTACTGTAGGTATTTTGAACAGCAATATCTCGAAACTACCTCAAATAGACGCACAATAACTTGTTTTCTCAAGATATCTGATGAAATCTTCTGAATTTCTATTTTAAACAATGTCTAAAAGTATGCAAAATATTTACATGTGACATTGAATTAGTTTCGAATACGGTTCTAATTAATTTTTGCTATGTCCAATTATTTTAATTAATTATGACAGAAATAATTAAATCAATGAAATAGTTTATTAAACTTGTATGTGAAACTGTTAATTGGTTATTTTTTTTCGGGGCAGGATTATTGTATAAGTAATGGGGTAAGGGGGGGTTTGCTGAAACTTTATAATGTAATTAATTTGGTATACTACTAAGCTTTTAACAGCTCACTCATGTAACGTTATCGTTGATCATTGATTAATGTCTAACAATTTATAGATTAATTTATGTTTTACTTATTTTCTTTCTTATCTGTTTAGTAGTCTTGTATACATTTCTTCGCTTTTAAATCTTATCAAGACTTTTATTTCATACTCAGCTGCTTTCATACTTTCAGGTTTTAAAATTTAATCTATGGCCAAAGGTTAGTGGTTTTAGAGTTTCGAACCAAACATGTGATTTTTATTAAGAAATGCACTTTAGAAAATCTTTCAAAGTTTATAAAAAGCTTTAAGGTATTTTTTTTTCATTTATAATTTTTAGACAATGTATTTTATAATATTATAAATATGTTTTTTTATGCTTTAGGTTTTTTTATAAAAATAAAATTTAAAATTTTTGTAAAAGAGACCTTAAGCTTGAAAAATCATAATTATAAAATTCATCAAACATATTTTTGTTTTATAAAAATATTTAATATAAAAATATTTTTTTTATGAATATGGCCCTAATAATTTAAAAAAAATATTATTTTTTATTTAATTAATTTTGATTTTTTTAGCTGCTTTTCATAATTTTCTAAAATGTCAACTGATGCTCTATATAATCGTTGCGGTCCTAATCGCATAAAGCCGAGTGAAGTTTATCAGACTACCGATATAACACAAGCCGTTAAAATACGCATGGCCAAGGAAGGTTTAGGTGCTGAAGAGCCCATTTCCATACCAGGATTGTTAAAACGTTCGGTCAACAATTACCCGGACTTTCCGGCCTTAAGATCAAGGATTGGTAAAACCGGCGAATATTCCACAGTTACGTACAGGTGGGTGAGCTTAAGAAATTCTCTTACACTTTTACACTCAAAGATAAAGTTAAACAAATTTCATTTAAATTTTACAGGCAATATGAACAAAAAGTCCATCAAACAGCTAAGGCTTTTATTAAATTGGGTTTGAGTGCCCACTGTTCTGTTGGTGTTTTGGCTTTTAATTGCCCAGAATGGTTTTATTCGGCCATGGGTGCCATACATGCTGGTGGTGTAATAGCCGGTATTTATACAACGAACTCAGCCGATGCTGTTTTGTATGTTTTGGAAGATTCACGTGCTGAAATTGTGGTAGTTGACGATGCCAAACAAATGGAGAAGATACATGCCATTAAAGATAAATTGCCAAAATTGAAAGCAGTCATACAAATTCAGGAACCTTATGCACCGTTTGTCAAAAAAGAAGATGGTTATTACAGAGTAAGTTAATGGAGAACAATAGAAGCGGTTTGGTTCTTAATGTGATTTATAAAATTTTTTTTTTGCTTTTCTATATTAAGTGGTCTGAAATAGAAAATATGAATGTTACAGATGTTGAAGATGAATTCAAAAAGCGTTTAGAAAATATTGCCATCAACGAATGCTGCTGTTTGGTTTATACTGTAAGTAAAAATGTTTTATTGTTTTTTTCTTTTCTCTTTCCTTTTACAGACATCATTCATTTCGTCAATGCTCTGGCCAACATTGAAAACAGCATATCGAAAGTTTCCATAACACTGAAAGAAGATGAATAACAAACTAAATTAAGTATTCTAATCCTTTTCTTTTTTTTTTGTATTTTTGACTGCAGTCGGGCACAGTTGGTATGCCAAAGGGTGCGATGCTTAGTCATGACAATATTACATTTGATGCTCGTGCCATTGCAAAAACTTTAGAACGTATTGTTGCTGGTTCGGAGGTTATGGTCTCCTACTTGCCATTGTCTCATGTTGCCGCCCAGACTGTCGATATTTATACAATAGGATCCATAGCCGGTTGCATTTATTTTGCCGATAAAGATGCTTTAAAAGGTACTTTGGTGAAATCATTACAGGATGCTCGTCCCACAAGATTTATGGGTGTACCACGTGTCTTTGAGAAATTCCAAGAACGTATGATTGCTGTTGCCTCCACAAATGGTAGTTTTAAGAAAATGATTGCCAGCTGGGCTAAGGGTGTTACACTCAAACACTATATGGAGTGTCAGGGGTAAGTTGAATGTGAAACCTAATTGAATGCAAAGAAATAAAATATTTTTGATTTTCAAAGAGTTTGAAAAACATTAAATAGTTGCCAAAGTTTATTTCTAACTCTAAAAAATCTTAAATGAATAAATTTTGCACACAATGGTTATGAAAGCTTAAAATCGAGGGAAGAATTATATGACTGTTGCTTAATTATATTTATCATAGTATGATTTTTGGACCATGATGTAGCGTTAAACTACAGCTACAACATACTTTACAAATAAATAATTTCATTTTATTAAACTCCAAATTTACTATATTAAAAACTACTTAAAACAGAGAATACCACTACCCTCGCTCATATCGCGTATTTTGTATTCTGATTGACTTTGTCTTTGGTTTTGAAAGTAATCTACATCGAACAATGTTATAGTGTTACAGATATGTTACTGGTCTCTGGATAATTACTCAGGATATCGCAAAACTATTTTATTCTGTTGCTAGCTGTGTCCGCCACTTCGTCAGCGTCCTTCCAATATTTATTTCGAGTTTGCTTTGAAAGTAATCCTCACTATATTTTAAGACTCTTATTTGTATAGAGCTTTAGTTATGGTTTATGTATTTGCTTTATACAGAGGTACCCATCCCTGGATAAAATTCTAAGATTTATATAAAATCCTAAAATTCTTGTCGAGTTCTGTAAATAGTGTTTAAAATATCCCGCTGACAAAAAAGGTGCTGTCAAGTTGGCTGTACATTTAAATCGGTGAAATTGCGTACTTTTTTTCTGTTTTCTCTAGGAAATAAGCTATTTTTGCGAAAGAAAAGCCAGAAAAATTCCCTAGGTTAGAGCAAAATACAATGCCAATTTATGCAATTGGTTACAGTGTTTAAGGACAATAAGATAGTATTTAGGGCTTTGCTTTACCTGAAAATATGATTAAAGTGTCCCATTCGTAACTTGGAATATTATTATAGATAGATTATAGATAATCGGGTATGTTCTGTAATCCGAATCCGAATGAAATTCTAAATTGTCATAACATTTTGATATTATTTTTTATACATTTGATTAAAGACCATTCACATAACTTCCTTGATTGCTAATGTTTCAAAATAATAGGCGCAACTAAGTTATATTTTTCTTTAAGAATTTATGCGATTTCAATATCACTCGGTTTCGGAGTACAGAACATACCCGAATAATTCTTTTAATTGAGAGTGCTTTAAATAGAGTATAACTTATCCCCTTCCCGAAAGTTAAAGGGGTTGCTAAATTTTTAATATCATTTAAATATTGTCTTTTTATCTCTATTTTTGTTAGTTTTGTTGAATAAAAATATTCTATACATTGACCACGGTACTAAGGTACCTTCCTGCAATATTGTATTCAAATTCATTGAGTAGTTTGCACGTGATGCGGTTGCAAATAGAGAGATAGATTACCTGAAAACAATCCGATTTCCAATGCATTGTTGCGCATAGAAACTTAGCATATAGCAATTTGAAAACATGGCTGGCCAATACTCATATCCCTTGTTTAGGAGTTGGAGACTATTAAAACTTCTGATACACTATTGATGTATCTGCTGGGTAGTGCAAAAGTATATCAATCTAAATCCCAATAACAGGTCACAGAGATGTGGGAAATCCCGATTCCCGTAGTACCAGGATATTTTGGCAGCTGGAGAGATCTCTTAGGAACTTATCTTCCACTTTGGGGACTTTACTACACTCGGAGGCTAGTGCTCCCGTATACCCAGAAGTATTTGAGTCAAGACACATACAGATCGACAAAAATTTCAAAAATTGGTATTTTCTACTCCAAATCGATTACTGTCTCTACCACTAGTAACAAAATTTTCACCAAAGGAATCATAGGAATCTATAAGTACGTCATTCCGTTAATAATTTGTACAATATTTGCTGGCCTTAGAAGTATGTTAATTCTGGATGCTTTTTGCTGTTCATCATTTGCAGATGGGATTTGCTGAAGACACCAGATAGCTTGTGTAGATTCGAAAATTTTTTATAGCATATCGGCACAATCCATCAAGAAATGGCGGTATATCTTTACAATATGAGTCTCTATTTTCTGTCAAATTTTTTTGTCTGAACATTATCGAAAAATTGTGAGTTTTTTAAAACAAAAAAACTTTACCAAAATATTAAATTTTTATCGAAATCACCAAAATATCAGATAAAAAGAAAATATTTAAGGTTTAAGCGATATGATCGGATTACTGAGCTCTTTTTGCTGCTAAAAAAGGTTGCACCTATTTAGAAGTATGTTAAAGGTCTTTGTCGTGATGGAATATTTGTTAGAGAGGCATTTGGGTATGAACATGGAGGCATCATCTTTCCCTGAAAAATATTTTTGTAAATATCGTAGACTTCCACAAATGCAACTTTGCACCATAATATGAACTCCTCTATCTTAATTACACCCTGTACAGTGTTTGCGATGTAGTCTCCTTTTGCGATTTAGTCTCCTTTTGCCAGTAATAAAATTGAGTCTGTTCCAAAACAATTTCTGTTATTTTGCTTACGAAATGTTTACCTTAATAATTTCTCCAATTTCACGTTTTATAAAACCAGACTGCTGAAATTGGGCTACTGTCTCTACAAGGTGGAGGAACTATTTTTATGTCACATTTTTATTTAATTTAATTGCTGGAGATGTTTGTTCGGTCTTCCTTCTGGAAACTTCTACTTCAACATTCTTGTGAGTCTAACCAGAAATTTCAAACCAATTTACATTCAATTTGTTCGCCAAAATTATGCAAACGGTGAACATTTTATAAGAATTTGTTACCATTTTAACAATCTTTATAGATTAATTGATTTTTTTTAATGTTATGACTATTAAACGTATTATAATATTGTTTTTAAATACTTAATTAAAATATAATTTTTTTGTAATGAAATTAAATGCATATGTATTGTTAATAATCGTAAAAACAATATGTAAGGATTTTTTAATAGACTCAGAAAATTATCAATAAATACTTCGAACTTAAGCTTGACTTCAAATTACAACTGAATGTAAAATAAATAGTTCGACTAAATAAAATTTCAAATATTCAATATTAAAAATCGCAAAGCACTGCGCAATCATGTTTACCTAACAAAGTTATGTTTGATACTAGATTAGTATTAACTAAAAACGAATGTTGGAAGAAAAAACAAATAAGCAAAAAGTAGCTTTCATTGCTAATCGAAGGTTGGCTAAGGCAACAACAAATATAAGGTGGTAAATATTAAAGTAATAATATTGAACAAGAGCGAAGCTTTAGGTAGTGGTAGACTTCGTTCTCATCAACTGACGATTGATGATTGAATACAGTTTTCTCGTTTTCTTTTATCTGAGTTTGGTTGGTTAAACAGATGATGCTTACAACTAAACACTACCCTAAGTAGGTAGATACGAAGAGTGCTGATGATGGACGTAACTGTATAGAAAATGTGCATTCCGCTCTGCTGGTGTCTAAAAATTAAATTTTGCCAATTTTTCTTTAATATTATCACCTAATTTGTAATTTAGATTAAAATAAAACGAACCTTAAGCTTGACTTCAAATTTCATCTGAATGTAAAATAATTAGTTCGACTAAATAAAGTTTTAAATATTCAATATTAAATAAATAATTAAATATTGTTCTCTTCTCATTCCATTCATAGTAAAGTTTTCCATTCGGCTATAATAGTCCAGTTTAAATACAAATGAATTTCTGTCAGGTCAGGTCCAAGTTCGTTTTATTCTTGCTAAGTTTAAAGAATATTATTTACAAATTGGGTGATTAATTTTAAAGAAAATGCATTTTGTGGATAGCTACATCCGAAATAATTTTTTTGCGATATAAATTATTTTTTATTGCTTTTTAGCTTTGAAGCCGTTTTAATTGCTATCTTGTCAGGTTGAAACTAATTTATAGATTTAAATCAACGACTCTAAAACCTAAAAAATTAACTTTTTCAAACTAAATATTTATCCCACTGTGTAATTAACTCATACAATTTTTTTTTAATTTAATTTTCTATTAAAAACAATAAAAAAGACAAAATTCCCTCTAGATTTTATTTTTTTATACTTATTCAATATATGTAGATTATAAGCCCTTGTGGCAATTTTCTTTACTTAATATAAATAAATTGTCATGCTACAACTTTCACTTTGATTTCCCTCCTCTCTAAAATGTCTTAAGAAAACAACATTACTTTTTTGTTATAAAAACAATTTCAATTAATCTTTTACAAGCAAAAATAAGTTGTTACCATCCATCAAACCAAACTTCCCACAACTACTTCTAAACGCACATAAACTTTTAGGGAAACTAAACCACAAAATGCTGCAACAGGACCTTGCATTATTTGATTATTTAAGGGAAAATGTTATTCAAAGCACGGAACATTTTTCAACATCAGAAGAAGAAAAAACAAACGAAAAAAGAAAGTCTTACCCAAAACAAACAAGACAACTTAAGCACCTGGATGGTGGTTAGGATATTCAACAAACAAGTGCTTGATATGGAGTCATTTGTTTGGCGAGTCAGAGAAACAAAAACGTGGAAAGGAAATTTCAAATGAAAAAACTGATATCTTGAGAATGTCCTGAAGAAAATTAAAAACGAGGTGAATTTTAAAATTAACAGGAATAAATATTATGTTTGAAAAAATATTTTTATTTAGCATTTTTGTGTTGTCCTGGAAATTCTTCTAAAAATAAAATAAACTTAAACGAATCCTTTTATAAATCTGGGCTGAATACCAGAATTATAATAAATTGAAAGGATGCATACAGTATTTTTTATTACCAACAAGTTATATTTCCTAACCATTGGCGTAGGACGACATAATTTTTAGTGCGGAGGGGGGGTTTTTTCAAAACTATTTTCATTGAAAAAAATGGTATGAAAAGAAATATATAGCAAAATTTTTAAATATTCTAGGGAGGGGGCACTGTACCCCCAGAATAGGCTTTCTACGCCAATGTTCCTAAACCTGAATATTTTAAGCTAGTGTTGCATATAGTTTAGGTTAAGCTTTTATGATCACAAATTTTTCTTAATCCATTTACTCTTAAATATTTATATTCAATAAAAAGTTAAATAAAAATCGTTTTTTTCTTTCTCCTTTTAATTATAAGCAAAAGTGGCGGTTTTCGCTACAAGATTGCCAAGTCGTTGGTAATGTCGAAGGTTAAACAAGCCTTAGGCTTGGATCGTGTCATATCTTTGGTCAGTGCTGCTGCTCCTATGTCTCCTGAAACTAAAAAATATTTCTTAAGCTTAGATTTGAAGATTTTAGATGCGTTTGGTATGTCCGAAACAGCTGGTTGCCATGCGGTCTGTTCGCCTGATACAACTCAATTGAATTCCATTGGTAAGGCAATGGCCGGCTGTGAAACCAAATTTATTAATAAAGATGAAAATGGTCATGGTGAGGTGAGTGCTTGAAATTATTTTTAATATTTAAAAATTAGAGAATATAAATGAATTGTTAAAGTTAGGCTTAAGTTCTTTTAATACCTCTGAAGAATATTTTCATAAAAATTAGGTAAATAATTTGTATAAAGAAAAATAAAAAAATTTACCAGAATGGAATGCATTTTCTAGGCAGTTACGTCTGTTATCAGTATTCTTCACATCTATATATTTTGGGAAGTGTTTAATTGTAAAAATTAAAAAAAAAAAATTTTCTAAAAAATTTTTAATAAAAATTTTCCAAAAATATTTAAAAAAATATTAAAAAAAAAGTTTTTACAAAAAAATTTCCTACAAAAATTTTTACAAAAGAGTTAAAAAAAATTTTTACAAAGACTTTTACAAAAAAATTTTCAAAAAAACATAAGAGGGTAACACAATATCTAGCATTACTATGGTGAAGGGTGTATAAGATTCGGTATGGCCGAATATATCACTCTTTCTTGTTTTGCATATTGTTTTTTAATATCTAATAATAATAGATTACAGCTGGGACAAGACATTAATATAAAGAATAAAATTAATAAGCAATCCGCTGTTTTATTATTTTTTTTTTTAACTGTCAAAATCCATATAAAAAATGGATTATTTTCGCCTTAATATTTCCCATCCATAGTGAGGCTACCTGGTTAATATGCCTTGGTTATTTTGTTTTATTGCTTCCACAGCTTAATTGAATTCGCCTTGGCTGCAGTTTATCATTGCTTATCTTTGGTTTTTTTGCCACCATTTTTCATATTTAATGCTTTTTTGCCATAATTTTGCTGCTTTCCCATCAAAATTAATTTAAAAAACCAAAAAAAAAAATATGCTGATCTTTTCTACCACCTGGCTGATTCAATTCGCTTTGACTACAGCTTATTTGCAACTTCAAACTTTAAAAATTGTATTTTTTAGTTTTTTTATCATCCAAAAGTTTTTGAATTATGTAAATTTTTTCAACAGTATGCAGTTCTGTTACCAAGACTATTTAAAAACACGTGATAGTGCTATATTCGGCCGTGCCGAAACTTATAGTCCCCTGCTCACCGACTTCTGATCGTCCGCGCGGAAACAATGGTTACTAAAACGGTCAGACCTAAGTAAAATAGAAATTACAATACCTTTCTATAAAGGCATTTATTACAAATCAAAGCAGAAAAATCGTATCAACCTAAAACAAGCATAAATTCGTCCCTTCCCTGGGGTTATTGGCACCCGAGGTCTGTAAGCGATCTATTCGGCGTCTAATATTTAGTTAGAAAAAAAAGCAAACGAAATCATTACAACCGAAAAAACAATAAAAACAACCTGAAACAAGTAAAAGTGCTATATTTGGCCCTGCCGAATCTTATATACCCTTCACCACGGTTTATTTATACAGACATGTACAGCATTATTCATATTGTTGACTCTTACATAAATTAAAATAAGTCATATGAGAAAAAACTCATTATTCATACTTTAAAGAAATAGAAGACAGCGGCGACACAGCTAAATGAAAACAAATTTCATTGGCCGACAGCTATATCGTAAACTCTGACATTGCTGTAGAAATACTTATTTTGCTTTGAAAAAATTAAATAACTTTTTTGAAAAACTTATAAATATTTCCTTCAAAACTTTTTGTTTGTATATGAATTTGTAATTTGATATTTTGTGACATTTTCTTTTGTTGAATAAAATAGAAATAAGCCTAAGTTTACGACAGCCACAACGGTGGCCGTGTAGCCATGTAATTATCTATACTGGCTTTAAAATAATCGTTTACCTTTAAACGTGTGTATTTTATTTTTGACAATTTGTAGTCGATATCCTGATGTTGATACTGTTAAAATCAAACGCATTTAAAAAAATATGTTTCTCTATATACATACATACATACATACATACATACATACATACATACATACATACATACATACATACATACATACATACATACATACATATATTCATAATATTAAAATATATTATGTTACAGTCATGATTTTTATTTTCACAGAAATATTGAAATTTTTTTTTAATTTTTCGAAAATAGTTTTTAAAAATATTTTTTTGAAATATTTTATTGGAAAATTTTTCTGTGGAAATTTGTTTTGAAAAGGGTTTGTAAAGTTTTTTGTAAATTTTTTTGAATTTTATTGCATTTTTTTTACCCGTGTGTACCCTGTGGGTCCATTGGCTATCTATATGTGTATTGCTTTCTATAAAGTTCTTTAAAACAAATCAAACAACCTAAAAAAAGAAAAGTCGCCCCTGACAAAAAAAGCAAAAAAAGAAATTATTAAGCCGAAAAAAAAATTTGAAAAACGCGAAAAAAAAATATAGGTAAGCGTGGTTTTTGGCCCCCATCCTCCAAAAGAATGATCCGATGTTGCTGAATTGCAATCCTGAAATTTTCGAAACTATACCTGACAGATTGGTGTGCTAAATTTTTTGTATCTCTTCTGGTGCCTTGGCAAATAACATTACAACCCGAACACGGACTAGAATATATATACTTTATATTGTCGGAAATGAATATTGTAGAAATTACGCACAAAATGACAAACTTATATATACCTGTGGTGAAGGGTATATAAATCTGAAAAATATATGTAAGCGTGGTTTTTTGTCCGCAGCCTGGAATGAAATGGTCTGATGTTGCTGAATTGCAAAAGCAAAATTTTAGAAACTATACCTGGCAGAATGTAGGCCTAAATTTGCTGTATCTTTTCTGGTGACTAGGCAAAGTTGATTTCAACCCGAACACAGACGGACATCGCTTAATCAACATTTCTATTTACATATAAAGATCTATAAAATATCTACTCTATGGGGTCGGAAATTAATATCGTAATAATTAAACACGTTATGACAAGCTTATATTTATATTTAGTGAATTAATTATACCTTTCCATTACCTTTTCCAGATGTGCATTCGTGGCCGCCATGTCTTAATGGGCTACATTAATAATAAAGAAAAGACTATAGAGGCTTTAGATGATGAATGCTGGTTGCATACCGGTGATGTTGGCTATATGGATGATAAGGGTTATATATACATAACTGGCAGATCAAAAGAAATTATTATAACTGCTGGTGGTGAAAATATACCACCAATACATATTGAAAATCTAATTAAAAAAGAATGTGAGGGCATTTCTAATGCATTCCTCATAGGTGAACAGCGTAAATATTTGACTGTCTTGATAACTATTAAGGTATTTTTATTTTTTGTAATTTTTTAAACTTTTAGTATTAAACGTTAATTGTATTTTCTCTAGACTGAAATGGACAAAGATACGGGTGCTCCTTTGGATGAGCTGAGTCTTGAATCTATGGCCTGGATGAAATCTTTGGGTGTTAATCATAAAACTCTAAGTGAGATTTTAAATGCTGGTCCCTGTCCCAAGGTGTACAAGTCCATTGAAGATGCCATTAAACGTGCCAACAAACAGTCCATTTCCAATGCTCAAAAAGTGCAAAAATTCACCATTTTACCGCATGACTTTTCCATATCGACTGGTGAATTGGGACCCACCTTGAAGGTGAAGCGTAATGTAGTAAATCAGCAGTATGCTGATCTGATAGAAAAAATGTATGCTTAATTTGTTAAATCTTTTCGGATTTATTTTCTTTTTTTAAGAAGATTCTACCTAAAAAAATTTCATTTCTTTTTTTTAAACAAAATTCAATTTTTTTTTTTGAATTTATAGTTTTTACTTTAAATAGACAATTAATTTTTTTTTTAGAAAAATTATTGAAGTTTATAAATTTTAATAAATATTGTTATCTCGGCATAGCCCGGGCATTAGAGGGCAACCTTAGATCGGCAGATAACAATTAATTCTTGCACACTTGTGTGGTACTTATGATTTCTTTGCTGATGCAATCTAAGCAACTTTAAAAAAAATTGCTGAAAATTTTTAATTTTAATTTAAAAAAATAAAAATTATTTTTCGATAATATTTGTTGGTCATGTACACTCACACTAAAATCAAGATATGTATGATAGAACTTGCAAAAAAAACCAATCATGTTGTTTATGTTAAATATGTGGACTAAAACAACAACAAAAATCATTATTACAGCAGCAGATATATATGTATATATTGTTTCCTTACTGCAACATATTAAGGCTGCGATATATCTCAGTGTGTCCGAAATTTAATTCACCCGAATATTTGTCTTGCTCTATTGAGAGGTATGAGAGGAAAAATCTTAGGTAATATTTTTTTGTGCTGTTTGAATGTGAATTTTTGTACAGTCAAATATTAAACTCCCTCAAACTTCATGTAGAATATGATTAGAGTCTACTCCTTTCACAGAAAAGCATATGAGCCATTTAGAGGAAAAATCGACTAATTCCATAAACCAAAAAAGTTGAGAAACGTGATGAAATAACGCAATTTTTTTTTAAATATCCTTCATAATATAAATTCAAAAAATAATCGTCATTAATGTTAAAATTTTTATATGTATGACTGGTGGAGTTAAGCGGTTTGGCATCAGGTTAAAATTAATTTTTAGATTTTAGAGATTTTTATTAAAAAAGAGTAAACGGAATATCTGTAAAATTAATTAAGTTCTCGGCAATATAAATAATCTGCCTTACGGTTATCGAAGTCGCACTTCGAATCTAGACTTTTGTAATAGATTAAGTATAATACACAAAATTTTTCCTTAATCTATTACAAATGTCTCGAATTTGAGTTCGACTTCGAGAACCGTAATAAGGCTGAATGTCTTCTTCATCAGCCGTATGTCTGACTCGTTATTTCGATTTGTTGTCAAATTTTTATAGCAATTAATTTAGGCAGGTCCAGTTCTAACCTATAGGATATAATGAGGTTTGGCCCATATTATTCAGACTCTGCTATAGATTTCGCGTTATCTATCAATGACATAACATTCTGAATATCGATACCTTAATCAGAGATGACATCTTTTCAAAGAGCAAACGCGTCGATCAATCGGTCAAAAGTGCTAATTAGAAAAAAAAAACAAAAATATTTTTCTTTTTTCAGTCTATTTTATTGTTATATTTGTACTTTAAGGGCACATTTTTAATTTACAAAAATCTCACTTAGGATTTAAAAAAAATAAAAATTTTTTTAATAGGAACATATTTAAATTATAATCACCCCTGTTCTGTAAACCGAATGCCACGTCGTAGGCGCCCTGACAATATTTTGTTCGATTTTGCTTTGAAAGTAATCCACACCAAATTTTAAGAGTTACTTTTATAGCGCTTCAGTTATAGTTTTTGTATTTTCTTTATATAGAGGTACTCATCCCTGGATAAAATTCTAATATTTATATAAAATTCTACAATTATTGTAGAGTTCTGTAAAGATATCCCGCTGACAAAAATAAAAGGTGTAGTCAAGTTTGAATTACGTTTAAATCGGTAAAATTGCGAACTTTCTTACTCTTGCTCTATTTTCTCTAGGAATTGAAATAGTTTTGCAGGTCAATATTTGCACCAAGACACCCAGGTACCTCCTCACAAAATTTTATTACAATTCATCCAGTAGTTTTTACGTGATGCGAACACGAACAGACAGGCAAAATTTTCAAAAATTGCTGTTTTGTATTCTATTTCGATTACTAACTGCACCAGCAACAAAATGTTTAAAAAATATTTCATGTGCAGAATTTATTTTTCCAAATACGCTTGGTGTTAAATCATAACTTGCACTGCATATGAATTTAATGTTATGTGGTTGAAAACAAAGATGAGGGTAAAAAGGGAAAATTTATTCATAACCTCCGTCTACATAAGCCATAATTTTGGCTTAACACAAGTCAAACTTCATATAAAAAACAATATAAGAAATAATGTTTTTTTTACATTTGATGGATAAAAGAGCTATGTTAGCTCTTTTTACTGAAAAAGTTTTGAAGGGAAAATTTTCGCGTTAGCGGTAGTCAAATAGAGCTAAAAATAGCGCGAAAAGAGCTAACCTTAAAATAGAAAGGCCCTAACTAATGTTTTTCTTACTTTACAGGAGAAGCAAAAAACTTAATAAAAACTATAGTCTTCTAATCGCGAATTATTTTTAAACGCAATTTTTATTAAATTCTCCTAGCGTTTTAATGCTGTAACAATTTTTTTTATTTATACATATGTATTAGAAGATTATCTATCCAAATATGCAAAAAAAAACTGGATTGAAAAAAAAAACGATTTAGGGCCTTTCTATATTAAGGTAACGATATATATTACAGTCACATTTGAATTGTATGATGTGGAGTGGGGTCTGAACCTTTTACTCAGCGTATTTTCATACAACTTTCTATCTATGACTGAATTACTAGAAAGGTTTGTTAAAAAAGTTTCTATAGGTATTTTGAATTATATTGTAGGGCTCTTTATTTTTGAACGACTTAAAAAATGAGGTTATCAATTCGTCTGCCCATTTTTTATATTTTTACCTTTATAACTTTCTCATTTTCGAAATAATATTGAATTTGATATTTCTATTTGAAAGATTATATCAGCAGATTTTAGATTACACAAAAAAATTATAGTTTAAATATTAAAGGATGTCCTCGTCAATACGAGTGATTTTAGAATATTTCAAAAATTTTAAAAATGTTTCGCAAGGTGTGATATTAACTTTAACCAGATAATAAATAACTAGAGCACACAAACAAAGAGTAATAAAAAACTAATTTTAGAAATTAAAGGGTATGCCAATAAGTGACTTAATTTACGTATGGCCTTATCTTTTGCACCAAAATAGACTGAGACTTGAAAATTACCCAGAACGTATGCTGTTATATCCAAATAAATAAATATTTAAAATCAGTTATTAAAGGGTGTCACCGTAGGTGATGTAGCTGACTTTTTCTTTTCAACCATTATAGGCAGACATTTCAAATTTACACAAAATATTTATTACTAGATCGGCTATAATAATATATTTATTAAAATAAGATATTAAAAGAAGTAACAATAGCTGATGTTATTTGATGAATATGGCATTAACTTTTGAACTGTTATGGATAGCCACTTGAAATTTACATATTATGTGTATTGTTATGTTGGCTATAACAAAAATAACCTATTTTGACTCATACAGCTTATTTCTTGAACAGTAGTATGCAGACGCTATAATAAAAAAGTAGAACGAACATAAAATTATCATCTAAAGGGTGACCCATAAAAGACATGATTTTAGCGTATATTGTTTATCTTTTATTTTTTAATAATGAATGCTTAGAGATAACTTTTTTCACGAAATGTTAGCTTAAATTTAATATTCGTCTCACTATTTTGAAGCTGGGTTTTTATTGCGAAATTTAGTATACGAGTGTTTTGGTTATAATGAAATGTTTGGATAATATTGAAGAAAAATTAAAAAAAATCTTTAAATAGTAGAAACTCCTACAAATGGGATTTTGTTATAAAAAACGGGGACAAAAATGTAAAGCGGGACCAAACTTAAAAAACAGCTAATTTCAATGACCACACAAATTTACTATTCAAGAAAATTATTGTAAATACAAAAACCTATGACTACGCCAAGCGCTCTGACACTTAAATTTAAATTATTTCAAGATTGGAGTTAATCGATGTGTACACTAAATGGCTCATATAATTGTTATATTCACTTTAATATATTTTTTTTTTTCACTGAATTTAAGGCAACAAAAATAATTATCTAGTATGAGTGTTTTTATTTCATTTTTTTTATTATTATTTAAACGGATTTATTATTTTAATCATGAAGACATTTACCTCTGGTAATTAGCTTTTAGTTTTTTTTTTTGTTTTTATTTAATTTAAGTAGTTTAATGTAAGAATATTAAAAATTTGTTATTTTATTTTAGAAAAAAATAAAACTTTGTTGAAATTTTATTTTGTAATAAAAATTATAGAACATTTTAATGAAATTGAAACTCTTATGTGAAGTTTATATTACTTTAAGTGACTTATCTAGCCTACTGCCGCTGAATAGCACACTAGGTCTTTACGAAAACATAAAACAATTTATTTTCCAATTTTTTTTCGTGATGTTTTGTCAGCTTCATCCATTTCAAATTAGCAATTTTGTAACTTTACCAAATCGTGTTGTTACTAATAACAAAAATTAATACAAAACTAAACTTAGCAATTAAAGGGTGTCCCCATGAGTTAAGTTATTTTACCTATATGGCCCTATCTTCTGAACCGTTAGAGACAAACACTTTTAAATAAGACGAAATGTCCCTTAATATGTCTGTTATAATAACAAGTAAAATATTTAAAATTAGAATTTAAAGGGTGTCCCAAAAATTGATGTATGTATATTGCAAAATTTTTTAACTGTTGTAGACAAACGGTTTAAATTTACAAAAAACCTGAATTGGTTAGTTCGCTACAACCAAAAAGTATAAAATTTTAATTTGGAAAATAAAGGGTGTCCCAACAGATGATGTGTATGGACAAACGTTTAAACAGTTGTAGACAAACATATCAAATTTTCAAAATATCTATATTGCTAAGTCAACTATAACAGCAATTAAAAATTTTAACCAGGAAATTAAAGGTTTTCCCCATAATTGATGTAATTTGATCTATATAAATAAAATAAATAAAGTCTACTACTATGTTCGATATAATTAAAAGTTTATATATTTAAAATATAAATTAAAGGGTGTCCCAATAATTAATGCATATGGCCAAATTTTTGAACCTTTATAGAGATAGTTGAAATTTAGAAGGAACATGAATTGTTCAGATCGCTACAACAACAAGTATAAAATTTTAAATTGAAAAATTAGGGGTGCCCTAACAGTTGATGTATATGGCTTAACTTTTAAACAAACATAAGAAATTTACAAAGAACCTATATTGCTAAGTCCACTATAACAACAATTATAAAATTTGAATTTGAAAATTAAAGGGTGTCCCCATAATTGATGTAATTTGACCTATATGTTAGAATGTTTGGAACCGTTATAGATAATCACTTAAATGCTAGACATGATATCTACTACTATGTTTGTCTAATAACAAGTATATACATATATTTAAGGCCCCTATTACGGTTTACAACTCTACTTCAGTTGAAGTTGGTATTATCAATTACAACTCAACTTGTCAAAAAATTTTTAAGTTGGATTTAAATTGTGTTACAACTCTGTTGTAGTTTTACCGTTTACAATCCTGTGTTAGTTCGGTTAACAAAAGTTTAAAAAAATTACAACTCATAGTAGCAGTTGTTTCAAATTACAACTCATCAGTAGTAGTTGTCTTTTAGACAACTCAACTGAGTTGATATGTAAACCGTAATAGGGGCATAAAATATAAAGGGTGTCGCAATAGTTCATGTAATTTAACCTTTATGGCCATTTCTTAGAAATCATTATAGACAGATAATTGAAATTTACATAGAACATGCAATATATGTATATCCGCTATAGCAATAAGTATAAACTTGAAAACTAAAGGATGTTCCTATAAGTATCGTTAGTGATTTTTAATCTATATGACCTTATCTTTTGAACCTTTGTTATGCTCAGTAACAGGTAAAAAATAATATACTAATACGAGTAGTATTCTGTGTACATCTGTGTCTTTCTAGTTCTCTATTCTATGCATGTATGCTGTATGTATGATCTTTTTCCAAAGTATGTACGTATGTACATAGTTCACAAAGTACATCTTCTTATAGAGACCGTTATATTCTTCTTTTTGCTTACAATATAAATTTTAGCCAAATAATAATATTTATACCAGTTATAACCCTTAGTTTATTTAATTTGTGCCGATTATATAACACTTCGTACTTCTGCAAAAGAGTGTACATGCCACATGAATATAGAAGGTCAGTAATATATAACGCAATTTCTTTTCATTCTTTTAATTTGATTAGCAAAAAATGTTGTGCTATAAAATTAACTTATAAATGTGAAGTGTCAACTATTACATTGCAGGTTATTTACATTATAACTGTTAGTTTACTTCTATCGGCAGTGCCAACGACTGCCTGCATTTTTTTTACAAATAATGGTGCTCTTGCTTGATTTCTTCGCCTAATTTGGTCAATAGTAATGAATTAGACTGATAGACTAGCATACTACCTACTACCGAGGCACCCCTGGTGATATTTTATCACCATTAAATGTTTTTATGTTTAACGATGGATAATTTCATGCATATCCCAAAATAAACCGTGGGTATACCTCATCAGATGTGGAACACTCCACGATATGACGTTCCCGCCAGTATCGCAATTATGTGTGATACAGGCACAATGAGTACCAATTTATATAATATGGCAAGGCTAAAGGCAAGCCTGGATTCCATATTATAGCCTCTTGCTTAGGGGTTTGGAGACATCCAAACTCCGTCTATGGAGAGTGCAACAGCACAGTTGATCGACCGTGCACCATACCTACATATATCGATCTTAAACCACAACCACCACATGTACTCCCAAAGGGGACCTCATCAACAACCGGTCACAGAGATGATAGGCTCTCTGTGGGGATACCGATTTCCATGGTACCAGTCCTTTGGGCACTGGTCGGGCCTCGAAGAGGACCCGTGTGTTTTAAGACACAGACCTTTTCTTCCAGACTTAGGTTCTAGGAAACCTAGCGTCTGGTGCCACTATTTTCCCCAAGTGAACCGCGTCAAGGCATTTGAGAATGTACTGCAATGATAATTGGAACCCCCGGGGGGAGGGTATACCTCATCAGTCGATTTCACAGTCATTGCTATATTCACAGTAGAGTCGCCTAGTAAAAACTATTCCATTATTATATCATAGAGTCGTTGGTACCGTCGTTCTATAAAATTCTTTGTGCAATTTTTTTATTGTAGAGATCATTATAATTCGTCGCAATGAGAATCCAAGGAAAAATGCTCACAGAGTACCTCCTGCATAGAATGACCTCAGCATCTCTGTAAAAATATTATGTAGTTCATGCACAAATGCAGAATGTGCCTCATATGGGATCAGCAGTACTTTAAACATAATCTAAATATATAATCTATTCAACACTACGATGTCATAGGGCAGGACCACATTACCTAAAAAATTGAATATAGTGTGGGCACAAGAACCAATTTATATTCTTTGTAACAATATATGGTTGCGAAGAAAAACTTAGAGTTGTTTTGATCTTTACAGTGGCCACGATAAGCAAGGTTTTGTTTCTTTTTGATCATTAAATGGTTACTACACGAACAAAATGCAACATGCATGGTTTTAACTATACAATTTTTGCTAAACTTCAATTCACAACGAAAGTTTTATTAGTATTTTGAAATAATATTGTATTTCTAACCATATTATATGTTAAGTTTATTCGTATGTATCTAAAGAATGACTAAAAATAAACAATGTTTGCCTTCAAAAATATTTTTATAGTTTTATGTTTCGGTTTCTAAAATTATTGGAATCCAATTTTTAAGCACTTATATTTCAAAGAATTATATTTTATGAATGCAGCCGTTTCCAATGGTTAAAAATAAGCTAATAATAAATAATGGTGTCTTTTATAAAAAGGGATGTTTATACAGATCGCATATGAAATTGCGTAGTTATTACTCGTATTATATTTATTTAATTCAACCTTATAATGTTTATGTTTCATTATAATAATTATCATATTATGTTATAACACGTTTATACTTCAACATAATTATGATTATATTTTACAATGTTATTAAGTAAGTTAGACAATACTATTGTTGTAACTTAACAATATTACAATGTTTACAATACACTCAAAATATAATGTAAGTTAAAATAACTGAAAATGCAATTTAAAATAAATAAAAACTCAGTTAAAAACAAAAAATGTTTTGTTAATTTTAAATACTCAAAAATTAACTGATAAAATCCGTAAAAACAAATGTTTTTTTTCTTTTATTTTAACAACATAAAAATTAACTGAATATTCAGTAAAAATAAATGATATTTCCGTTGATTTTGTTTTTTTAACTGTAATAAAATTAACTGAATATTCAGTAAAAGTAAATGATATTTCCGTTGATTTTGTTTTTTTAACTGTAATAAAATTAAGCTTAAAATTAAGTAAAAATAAACGATTCTTCCGTTGTTTCTGTTTTTTTAAGTTAAAAAAAATAAACTACAAATTTCGTAAAAATAAATAAAATTTTAAATAAAAATAATTAATACAAATTTCTTAATCTTATGACTATAATTTCTTAACAAAGATACATACATAAGTAAATATAATGTAATTATATATGTATATATATTTAAAGTAAAATATACTTTTACCAGCATTCATCATCAACAAAAGAACCAAAAACCACATTCAAGAGGTTAACTAAAAAGAAGAAATTATAAAAAAATATTTAACAAGTAATCAAAAAATTTATGAATTGTAAATCACTTACCTATCTCTTGAAGTACCGAACCGAATTGTAAGGATTTTTAAAAGGGTTTTAAAATATATATACCTAAAGGGAATAATTAAGAAGGTATAATTAAAAATACAATGCAGTTTCAAAACATCCTAGCTATCACGAAAAAAAAAACAGTTATGCATAAAGAACCATCTTAACAATGTTTTACAACTAGTAAAGAAGAGTCTGAAGTTCTGTTTCTAGGAACGAAAAAATTACATGACGTTATTTTAAGTATATCTTTTAATACTATACCCTCTAATACACAACTATTCCAAAAGACATAAGAATGGAATCTAGTCGAAAATTGTCGCACTTAATTTGTCGCTAATATTAATGCAAGTGTTTTTGATGAATCATGTGGAAAATAATCAGAAGAACGCCAGATTCAAAACGTTCCAAATTCTGTGACCGACATTATAAAGGAAAATGTTTACGATAATGGGAGAAGAAAAAATTTTAATGTTAAAGTTATTCTAAGAGAAAGTCTAGGGATATGGGTATATATTTAATATACTTAAAAACGACAAAAGTCATTTAAGAAGAGACAAAAAACTGCCACAGGGAATGCAGAGCTACTAACCAGACTTTGCAATTGACTTAACAATAGCAAATGGCAACTTTGTACCGCTATTACTTATTGTAATTGAAAAAAATATTTTTTATGTATGTATGTATGTATGTATGTATGTATGTATGTATGTATGTATGTATGTATGTATATTGTTAACCGACTTCAAAAAAAGAAGGAGGTTATCAATTCGTCTGAATGTTGCTTTTTTTTATGTTTGTGCCCGCAGAACTCAGTCATTTCCGAACCGATTTTTAAAATTTTTTCTTTATTAGAAAGGAAATGCTTACAGATTGGTCCCATTTTAAAAGAAGTTCAGAATTTCAGAAAAGGGTGTCCCCATACAACATACGTGTTTTTTACGTGTATTATGAACCGTAAAGGGCACCCTTTTAAAATTTTAAAAAACTGCTTATTACTATAGCTGCCAATAACAGAAATTAATAAAAAACAAGTAAAAGTGCTATATTCGGCCCTGCCGAATCTTCTATACCCTTCACCACGGTGATTTTATTTATACAGACATGTACAGCATTATCCATATTGTTGACTCTTTACTTAAATAAATTCGTATGAGAAAAAATCATTATTCATGAGTTAAAAAAATAGAAGACAAATGAAAACAAATTCCGTTTGCTACAATTGTCGCCGTGTTGTCAGCTAATTAATGATATTGAAGCCGACAGCTACATCGTAAACTCTGACATTGTTGTAGAAATACCTATTTTGCTTTTATAAAATTAAAAAACTTTTTCAAAAAATTATAAATATTTTCTCCAAAATTTTTTTTTTGCATATGAATTTTTAATTTGCAATTCTGTGACATTTTCTTTTGTTGAATAAAATAGAAATTAGCCTAAGTTGACGACAGCCACAACGTTTCATTTTTGACAGTTTGTAGTCGGTATTCTGATGATGTCTATGTGTGTAATGAACCTAGGTTTTAAAACAGAGATCTCATCTATTTAAAAATCAAACGCATTTAAAAAAATATGTTCCTCTATATACACACATGCATACATATGTATATTTTTAATATTAAATATATGTTATGTTACAGTCATGATTTTCATTTTCAAAGAAATATTGAAATTTTTGTTTTAATTTTTCGAAAATTGTGTGTAAAAATTTTTTGTAAAAATATTTTTTTAAACATTTTTTGTAAAATTTTATTCGAAATTTTTTTGGAAAATTTAAAAAAAAAATTTTTTTTCGAATATTTTTCTGTAAAATATCTTTTTGAAAATGCTTTGTAAATTTTTTTGTAAGTATTTTTGAAAAAAAATTTAAAATTTTTTTTTTTATTTTTTTAAAAATTTTTTTTAAAAATTTGATTGAAATTTTTTTGTTAAATTTTGGACCTTTCTCCAATCTATATTGAGTTAGAATGGTCAGACTAAAGCAAAAAGAAATCCATACAAAAAAAAAAATTTCATCATATTGACACATGGGAGGTCGTTTTAACTGCTCCTATTTGCCAGTGGATACCCTGTGGGTCCATTGGCTACCTCTATGCGTATTGCTTTCTATTAAAGTCTCTAATACAAATCAAAGCAGAAAAACCCTACCAATCTAAAAACAAACAAAAATCGCCCCTCGCAGGGGGTTATTGATCCACCGAGATCTGTATGCACTACTTGCGATCTACCTGTCGCAGTCTTATATTTATTTGACAAAAAAAGGCAAAACAGAATCATTAAAGCCGAAAAAATTAAAAAAAAACGAAAAAAAATATAGGTGGGCGTGGTTTTTGGCCCGTAGCCTCCAAAGGAATGATCCGATGTTGCTGAATTGCAATACCAAAATTTTCGAAACTATGCCTGACAGATTGGTGTGCTTAAATTTTTTGTATCTCTTCTGGAGCCTTGGCAAATGACATTACCACACTAACACGGACAGACGGATAGACGGACAGACGGACAGACGGACATCGCTTAATCAACTTCTCTATGTATAAGGATCCAGAATATATACTTTATGGGGTCGGAAATGAATATTGTAGAAATTACACACGGAATGACAAACTTATATATACCCTTTCCACCTGTGGTGAAGGGTATAAAAATAAACTTAAAAATTAAAGGGTGTCCCCATATGTGACGTCAATTTAAATACATGAACCATTTGAACCATTGTAGACAATCACTTGAAAATTGGACAGAATGTCCAATATTTATAATCAGAAATTAATTATTTATAATTAGAAGTTAAAGGGTGTCTCAATAGTTGATGTAATTTTATGTATATTGCAAAACTTTTGAACCGTAACAGAGAGACGGTTGAAATATTCAAAGAACCTGTATATCTAACTCCTTTATAACATCAAGTATATAATTTAAATTTTGAAACTAAAGGGTGTCCCCATAATTGATATAATTTTACCTATCTAGCCCTATCTTTTGAACCGTTATAGACAAACACTTGAAAATTAGACAGAATCTCCACTACTATGTCCCTTATAATAACCTTAATAAATATTTAAAATTTTAAAGGGTGTCCCAATAGTTGATGTAAATTGATGCATATGACCATACTTTTGAGCCGTTTTAGACAGACATTAGAAATTTACAAAGAATCTGTCCTTTAAAATAAGTGTTTAATTTAAAATTGCACATTAAAGGGTGTCCCCTAGGTGATATTGTTTAAGCTATATGGCCATATCTTTGGAACCGTTACTTTTTATTACTGTGTCAGTAATAATAAGTGTAAAAAAATAAAGGGTGTCCTCATATCTGACGTAATTTGTCATATATCGCTTTATCTGCTTAACCGTTACGGATAGACATTTGAATGTACAGAAAGTATATTACTATGTCCGTTAGAGCAACAAGTATAAAAGTATTTGGTTTGAGTACTATTTCTTACACATTACTTTCTTTTAAATTTTTAGTTCAGAATTGATGCACATATATTTGTTTTGTAGTCGGTTTTTTTTTGGAAGAATTATTATTTTTTCAAACAAATATTGTTATTTTGATTTTTTTTTCTAAAACTGTCAAATAGTTTTAACATACATACTTAGTTTTATTATTTTCGATATAACCGAATTTTCAACTTAAAATAAATGAAAATATTAACTGTAACGGAAAATCAGTATTTATATTCAGTTTTTTTAGAAATGAATGTTGGAATCAGTAGAAAAATAAAATGCTTTGAATTTTAAATGTTTATTCAGTTAAAAATAACTGTACGGATTACTTTTTAAATAAACTATAATCAGTTACTGTAAAAATATTCTGAGTGTAGTATAGAATGACTAAAAAGATATAATTCAATCATAATCTTAGATTATGGTTAGCTCAACTATGTTTTTTCTTTGTAAATAGCTTGTTGCCACTATAACTGAAGAAGTACATTTATCCTCTAGGAGATATCTTGAGATCTCGCCTGCATGAGTCCCAACGATCACAGAACTTTGATTCGAGCCAGGTAATAGAATTTCTTAAGTATAGCCTTATTGGCTAAGCCAAAGATGATTTTTTTTATGTCTACTTCAGGCCCCTAAGTTGGGTAAGAGATCAGTCCCAATTTCGAATATGGTCCTTCAGAGATATCATAAAGTCTATAACATCAGCGGCTCTTTGTTTAGACCAGGCAAGTATATGACGAAATATACCTGAAAAGTAATTTATTTTAATAATTTGTTGTTCTTATTAAATTGTACATGTTCTATTTATACATATAATAAAATAGTAACTCATATCCGACTGTCTGTCTTCTTTTCTTTTGTGTTCGCATCACGTAAAAATTACTGAATGGATTTTAACAAAATTTTGGTAGGAAGTACCTTAGCATACCGATTCCAATATAGGATACTTTTTTCCGCAAAAATATCTTATTTCCAAGAGAAAGTGGAGAAAAAACAGTAAAAGCACGCCGATTTTTTTACCGATTTAAAGGTACTGCATACTTTGAGGCATCTTTAATTTCAATGGAATTTTTCTTAGTTTTACAATAATTTTTAGAATTTTTTTTATAAATTTTAGAATCCAGGATGGGTACCTTTATATAAAGTAAATACATAAATGATAACTGAAGCACTATTAAAGTAAGAGTCTAACAATTATTGTGGAATACTTTCAAAGCTTAATGGAGTAAAATATTGTCAGGACGTCCACGACGTGGCGGTCACAGCTAGTCTACATATGATAAAACAGTAACTCATTTCTTGTCTGTCTGTCTGTCTTTCTCTTTGTGTTCGCATCGCGTAAAAACTACTGGATGGATTTTAACAAAATTTTGTGAGGCGGTATGTACCTTAGTATTCTGATTCCAATAAGTTATACATTTTTCCGCAAAAATATATTATTTTCTAAAAAACGTGCAAAAAAAAGCATTGAAAGTATGCGGATTTTTTTTTTACCGATTTAAAGGTACTGCATACTTTAAGACATCTTTTATTTTTGAAAGCCGTATATTTTAAACACGGTTGCGCAAGAGGTGGCGCTGTTTTAAAATAATGGGTAACTTATTTCCTGTCTATCTTTTACAGAACTTTACAATAATTTTAAGAATTTTAGAATTTTATATTAATTTTTGAATTTTATCCACGGAAATTTGTTGTGGAATAATTTTAAAGCAATGTCTAACACAAGCCAGTTGAAGATACCATATCCTGGTTTTTATACTAAAATACGTCACTTCATATTACCCGTATCATTTCTGCAGACAAGCCTTAAGGCCGGGGCACATAGAATCCGTCAAACGTTATACGTGGTCTTTTTTGACGTCCAAAAAATTTGATTTTCTAATGAGTGTAGTCACAATCACTACGTCTCCGTCAACGCAAAGTATGAAAGTTGGGCAACTTTTAACTTTTGACGTACGTTGAAAGCAGTCAGGAGCTATAAATTGGTTTCTCTTTGTTTCTCTCGCTCAAATTTAAATTATTGTGTTGAGTGGCAGCAAAAAAAAAATCAAAATACAACAAAATAAATAAATTAAATAAAGTAAAGTAAAATGGTGAAAAAGACTTTTCAAATGTTTTTTCTGATTTAATATGCGTCAAGTACTCATTGTGTTAACCTCTTCCATTGTTACGTCAAATTATAACGTATGACGTATTTTATGGGCCCCGGCCAGTGTGACCAAATCTAAAAATATTTTCCAGCTAGATCTGGTTTAAAATAATTTAAAAAAATACTAAAAAATAATGCAATACAATTTAAAATTTATAATTTTAATAAATCTATCCCTTATACACTATTTATTTTCCATAAAATTGCTATATAATATATCAAGTGAAGAAAACAAAACTGATGGAAAGACAATAAGGGGTAAAAAAGGGCCCTAAGAAACTGAACAAAGGATATGTGTCTTTATTTATGAATAAGTCTTTAAGTAAAATTTTTCAGGATTTAGCAATAAATAATTAATTTTTTGTTATAAAAGGACAAATATTTTGTTCATACAAACTTTCAACCCACAATAAAGCGTTTGTAGTTTTTGTAAAGGTTCAATTCAAAGTTTACCTTAAACTTTACTTTAACTGGCTCTTATTAATTTCTGAAGGAGGCTTGAATTCCAGATACTCATCAATAATACTAGATGTGCCCGCCATTTCTTCAGCGTTAGTGGCTCTTATTAATTTCTGATCGAGGCTTATATATACAAATTACGAATAAGTTGCACCTGTGATATTTGGATGCCTTCTCTATTCCTATAAATTTCTATACCCACGAACTGATCAATGGGACCTTTATCTACCGCATCAAACTGTTGGCTAATATGATGCTTTAATTTTTCAATACGGTCTAGACTTGAACATGCGAGAAATATATCGTCAACGTAGACTGCAATTATGACGATCTCGCCCGGAATGTTTTGAATATAGACACATTGGTCTCTATTGCAATTCACAAAATTAAGTTTTGTAAATGCAAAATCAAGCTCCTCGTTCCACTTTCGTCCAGATTGTTTCAGTCCATTAATAGCTTTGTTCAATTTGCACACTTTGTTTGCATTTTTAACGTCAATAAATCCTTCAGGTTTTCTTCGTCTAACTTTACGTTTAAGTACGCCGTTGCCACGTCCATAGTTTGCAAGTAAAAATAAAATGCTCCAGCAATCGCCAGAATTAACCGAATTGAAGAATACCCCACCACTGGTGAGAATATTTCTTGAAAGTCTATGCCATATCTTTGGCGGCACGTCTCGTACCTTTCGCTACGAGACGTGCCTTATGACGCACAATAACACCATTTTTGTCACGATTTGTATTGAAAACCCATTTTTATTTTATAGGGTGACGGCCTTCCGGCAAATCAACAAGACACCAAGTCTCATTTTGCATCAAGGGCTCATACTCAGATTGCATGGCAACTTTCCACTTCTCAGATTCTGCGCTTTGCAATGCGTTTTTAACGGTTAAAGGGTTTTCTGATTTCATAAAATTTACCTGTGACTTTGTTGTTTTTCTTAATCGTAGTTTCATCGGATATGTGGTTACCTCTTCGGCTTTGTTGTTAATATATGCCACACTGCTCGCAATATTGTGTTTTCGTGACGTGTTGTTATTATTTTGGCTGCCACATCACTTACAACGTTTAGCTCAGAAATTTTTACAGGACTGTCGGCGTTGTCAGCATCACATTCAAAATCGTTTAGCTCATCTTTAACGTTGTTGTCGGTGTATACGGTATTTTGAACGTTGTAGTCAGTACCATTGTTAAACATGCCATCATCCGACATGATATTTGCAACTGACTCTGTGTATAGATCTTTTAAAAATTTAACATCACGCGCATTCAAAACTGTTCGCTTCATAGGATCATACAGCCTGTATGCCTTTGAATCGCTCGCGTAACCTACCATGAAACATTCCTTCCCTTTTGGGGCAAACTGTGATTTTCTTACAGTTTTGTCCTGCACAATGCCTTTCTGTCCAAAAATTTTAAAATAAGACACTGCCGCGACCCATCTCCACCAATGTACAGTTAACACTTTCTGCTATGCCGTTTTGTTGCGGTGTATACGGCACGGTTAATGCCTTCTCTTCTAAAAAATTACAAAAATTTTCATTTACATACTCACGTCCATTATCGGAATGAAGGGCCTTTATTTTCTTTCCTGTTTCTCGCTCTACAGCAGACTTAAATATTGCGATGTTCGGCAATTTGTGTAAATAATGTTTTGCCGCAACTCATGTGACATGTCGACCCACTGTCTAATACCCAAATTGACTTGTCAAGCTTACGTTGTGGGTGAGAAACGTTACGCATAGCACAATTAATATTCTGCTTACTTGGACCATAAGATTTGCAATACGATGCGTAATGCCCTCTCTTGTGGCATTTATAACATTTACCCTTGAACGCTCGATGTTCTTGCTGTTGATTTTGTTGCACTCTGCTACTGTTTTGCTGCGTCTGATTACGGGATTTACTTGCAAAAAATACAATTTCATTTGACTCTTCTGTAACTGTTTCAGATTTTCGTCTATTTTCTTCTTCCAATAATTTTGTTTTAAGTACAGTTGTGTTTGGTAAACTATCTCGAGACTCGATAGCTATTATAAAGTTTTCATAACTTTTTGGCAATCTGGAAAGCATGATAATGGCAAGTAGTTCATCCTGCAATTTTATATATTCTATATACTCATCATTAATACTAGCTGTGCCCGCCATTTCGTCAGCGTCCTTACAATATATTATTCGATTTTGCTTTGAAAGCAATCTACACCAAAGACCCTTACTTTTTTAGTGCTTCAGTTATGGTTTATGTATTAACTTTATATAGCGTCTCATTTAGGGTTTGGGATTTTCCGTACTTTTTCATTTACCGGGAAACGGAAAAAAAATTTGCATTCCCGAGAATTCCCGGGAAAAATTCATAGTTTTATTAAAACTTAAAAAAGAACGCAACTAACGGCTAAATATTGGTATTAACAGTTTATAAAACTTAAAAACAATTCAGGTGACAAAAATTACAAGATATAAGAAATATTTATAAATACTGAAAAAGTATTTCAATAATTATTTTTACAAAATATGGTTTTAGTACTGTTAGTGCGTTTAACAAATCACTGGACATCGTTACCTTGCCTTTGTTGCGAGAGTCTCTCTTTAAAAGTTGGTTCCATTTAGTTAACAACACAACTGCTAGTTGAAGGTTCTACAGATTATATTGGCTTAAATAATCTGTTGAACAATTGTGCTAAATAAAGTTTTATGACATTTTTTGTCACATTAGCAATTTCACCACATTTTAAATACTTAAGTATCGCAAACGTTTTATCATCCCTTCGTTAATTTATTTTTCTTTTAACCATAGTTTTTGAAAGAGTCGAATTAATAGCCAAAAGCTGTTCGTAGAGGGTCTGAATAATAACATATGCTATTAACAAATTTGTGCCCCTGCGGCTCAAGGCCTCTACTGCAACTTTAATGGGATCTAAAACGGCCACTAAACTCACAACTCTGCGCAATTGAAATCTATCAGAGTTTTTTTAAATGCGTTCTTCGATTTAAGAAACGATTGAATTATTTCAATCATACTTATCTTGTTTTTACATCATGAATTAAAGGCGACTCTTTTCCATATTCTTGTTTCTTTTATTTCTCGAGAAGCTGCTTTTATAAGACGTTTTAAAATAGTTTTACAATTTGTCTTGCACGATATATAGCATATTTGCTTATTTAAAAATAATTCTTACAAAAAAAAAAACCGACTTCAAAACAGACAAACTTAAAATCATGTTTCTTTAAGACGGTAACTATTGCGACACCCTGTAATTTCCGAATTCAAATTTTATACTAGTTAGAGCAGTCGTAGCAATACAGGTTCATTGTAAATTTCAACCGTCTGTCCGTAACGGTTTAAAAGTTTGGTCATATACATCAAATTACATAAACTATTGCGACACCCTGTAATTTATAATTTTAAATATTTATACTTATTATAACAGATATAGTAATGGACATTCTGTCTAATTGTTAAGTGTTTATCTATAACTGTTTAAAAGATAGGGTTATATATATCAAATTTCCTATTGGAAATAAATAAATAAATAAATAAATATAAATACTTTTTAAAGCGGACTTTGTCATACAGATTCTTTTTAAACAATAAGGAGTGTTGTGTTCGGCCTTTTTCTTAATCAATTTAAAGGAAGAAATAGTCAAGCTTGAGGCCAGTTTTGTTTTTTCAAAATAGATTTTATTATAAGTTTATTCCGATATTTCGATATCCATCGGATATCATTATCAAGGACTAAAATACAAGAAAAAATATTTCATACAATAATACATAGTTATAACCACTGTGTAACAAAACAATACAAATAACATGTACGATTGTTACTCATTGTAAGTCTGTTTTATTTTGTTATTTGTATTGTTTTGTTACACAGTGGTTATAACTATGTATTATTGTATGAAATATTTTTTTCTTGTATTTTAGTCCTTGATAATGATATCCGATGGATATCGAAATATCGGAATAAACTTATAATAAAATCTATTTTGAAAAAACAAAACTGGCCTCAAGCTTGACTATTTCTTCCTTTAGATTCTTTTTAAATTTTAAATTTGTGTCCATATACATCAAATTACATCAACTATTGGGACAGCCTTTAATTTCCAATTTAAAATATTTTTACTTGTTGTTATACCAGACATAGTAGTGAAAATTCTGTCTATTTTTCAAGTGTTTGTCTATAACGGTTCCAAAGATGAGAACATAATGGTCAAATTACATCAATAATGGGGACACCCTTTAATTTATAGATCCAAATTTTATACTTGTTGTAATAGCGGTCTAAGCAATATATGTTCTTTGTAAATTTCAACTGTCTATCTATAACAGTTGAAAAGTTTAGCCATATATATTACTTTTACATTAACTATTGGGACACCCTTTAATTTCCAAATTCATATTTTACACTTGTTGTTTTAGCGGACTTAGCAATACAAGTTCTTTGTAAATTTTAACTGTCTGTCTATAACGGTTCCAAAGTTTGGCCATATATATATCAAAATAAACCAACTAATGGGACACCCTTTAATTTCTAATTTTAAATATTTATACTTATTATAACAGACATAGTAACGTACATTCTGTGCAAGTGTTTGACTATAACGGTTCAAAAGATAGGAGAATAAAGGTGAAATTAAGTCACCTATGGGGTCACCCTTTAATTTTTAATTTTATTTTTTAATTACTTTTTGTTATTGGGAGCTACAGTGATACGCACTTTTTTTAATTTTAAATTGGTGACCTATAAAGTTTATAATACACGTAAAAAACATGTATGTTGTATGGGGACACCCTTTAATTTTTAAAATTTTGAACTTCTTTTAAAATGGAACCAATCTGTAGCCATAACCTTTCTAATAGTGCAAACATTTTTAAAATGGGTTCAGAAATGACCGAGTTCTGAAGGCACAAACATACAAAAAAAAAAGCAACACACAGACGAATTGATAACCTCCTTCTTTTTTTGAAATCGATTAACAAGAACCACTGAATTTTCTTAAAAGTGTTCATGATTTAATACACAAAAATCACAAAATGAGGAAGTGGTCATATTCGAAAAAACTAGCTTACTGACACATGCCTCTTCATAACATACTATTACTGAGCAAACCACTGTACGTATTATGAAAAAAAAAATGATCTGACCGATTAAAACGAATTTTCAATATTAGTGAGCGCCGTGTTTATGTTTAAAACACTCTCGGTGTATTTTCTTTGGTAGTTGTTTAGAACTTTTGAATATGACTTAGTGCTTTTTGCTTGCACTAGTGGTTTGTTTTTTATATCTTAAGAAATAAAAGCCTTATATTGAAAGTAAGTAATGTTTTTAAAAAATTCTGTGTTTTTTAATTGTATACTCCAATTGTGTTCGTGTTTCAGTCAAAGCAAAAAACTGCTTGAACTCGCACAAGTTCATTGTTATTTTTTTTAAATTAACTTTTTCAACTTGCTTATAGAAACTCCAAACATTTAGCTCACTGGTCTTGGCTGTTTATTATTATCCACTCAGCGTTACTCGTGTGCATTGAACAGACATGAATTCAATGAAATATTATAATAAGAGATTCATGCGCTTCATTTTATGTTCTCATGCAGTGCTTTAGTAACTAAACATAATATTTTACAGATTTTTCGAATATGTCTTAAAAAAGTATTCGATTAAACGATTGGTTTTTTATATTCCTTATTAAAAATTTATTAATTTGGCAATTAATGGGCCAAAAATTAACTGTGGTATTAAATAACTATTAATAAACTAGTAAGGTGTAGACTCTTTCGATTTTAGAATAATTGGAAAGCCAAATACATAAGTGGCTCACAAATGCCAACATATTTTTTGCTGCTCATTATTCTCTTTTCTATTCATTTTTTGTTTATTTAAATTTTAATATTTCATAATTCCATCATACTTAATCGAAACTGTTTATGACTATAAGTCATGGGTTAAAATGTGTGTGCGCGTGTGTGTGAGCACTGGCACTGAGAATTAACAACATACTCGTACATATTTTCTATATACACTGTATACAAGATTGATAACCAGGCAGACAGAAAATCAAACAAACAAATAAAAATTGAAAAAAAAAAAATCAACAGAGTACAACAATCATACAAACATATGTATGTATGTACATATCTACTATGAATGCACGTTTGTACATACATATGTACTTGTACTTACACTTGTACGTACATTCATAAATAAACTTGTACTATTTAAAACAAAAACAACAAGCAAATTTTACTAAAATATAAATTATATGAGTTTGTGTGTAAACTCAAAACACATGTTCAAGCAAACAAACAAAAAAATGGCAAAAACAAAAACATACATATATATGTAAATATATACATATATGTACTTATTCTTTACATACCTATACAAATGTTATATAAATAAACAGCAAACTTTGAATGGACATATGATTTCGTTTACATTCAACATTTCAATCAAATTTTAACTTTAAGTTACAACTAATAAAATGTCTGTTGTAAGGTTCACTGATGTTTGATGCGAACAAGAGGTTTTGCCATGACGTTTTTTTGAGTTCCGTGCCCAAAGGGTAAAAACATAATAATCTTATGGTTTTTGTCCGTCTGTAAGCGCCTTCTATCTCCGGAACTATAACTGGTAGACACTTTTACTACACTGAAGTTGTACTACTGTAGCCGCTATAACAACAAACACAAAAAATTAAAGGGTGTTCCTATATAATTTGAACGTATATAACTTTATGTTTTAAAACGTAATAGGCAGACACTTGCAATTTACACAGAGTATTTAAAACTATGTACGCTATACTAATAGGTATAATAAATAAAAATTAAAGGGTGTCCCGATAGTAACGTGATTTTCACCTTTATGATTTATTACGTCGACTCTTGAAATTTTCATAGAATATGTATTACTATGGCCGCTAAAATAAAAATTACCAAAATTTAAAGGGTGTACCTTTAAATATATTTATATATTTTCATGAATATTTTTTAAACCATACTAGGCCGACACTTGAAATCTACATAAAATATTTAATACAATTTTGGCGATATTAAAAAGTATAAAATAAAAAACCAAAAAATTAAAGGGTGTGCCAATAGTAAACAGAATTTCATGTATGTTTTCTAAACCGTAATAGGCACACACTTGAAATTTTCATTAAGTACGCTACATTAACTAGCAACAAATACCCAACTAAAAATTAAAGGGTTTGTGATGTGAGCCTTATGTTTTTAACTGTTATAGACAGAAACTGAATTTATATAGAAGTATGAACAATTCTGGCCGCTATAACAAATATAATAAAATTAAAAATTAAAGGGTGTTGCAAAAGTGATGCATTATTACGTATTTAATCTTATTTTTCAACTCTTATCGGCCAAAACTTTAAATTTTCGGAGATAATGAATTATAATGTCTACTATTATAACAAATATCGGGTGGTTAAAGGGCCGATGTTGAATGTAAACCACACCTAACGTCAAGCTTTTTTCTGCATTTAAATTGATATTTTAGACTAACTCAATTTGAACCATGGAAAGATACAGCATGGAGCAACGCGTTAAAGTTATTCAGGCTTATTATGAAAATGGGCGTTCAAATCAAAATGCCTATCGTGCACTTCGTGATTTTTTCGGTCAATTTAATCGTCCAAATGTGCGTACATGGAAAAAAATCGTGCAAAAATATGAGCAAACCGGGTCTGTAGGAGATGTGAAAACATCAGGGCATGCTCGTACAACTCGTACTGCAGAAAATATTGCTGCTGTTCGCGATAGTGTGCTGCCACCTCAACTCGTCGTCGTGCCATACAATTGCATCTCTCACGCTCCTCGTTAATGAAGATTATGGAAAGACTTACATTTACACGCTTACAAGGTGCAATTGAATCAAGAACTAAACCCTCTTGATCATTCCAAACGTCGTCAATGGTCAGAATGGTGGCAAGAAATGGCAACGTTGGATGATCAATTTTCGAAGAAAATCATCTTCAGTGATGAGGCACATTTTTACCTCAGTGGATTTGTCAATAAGCAGAATTGCCGCATTTGGAGGAAAGATAATCCAAGAGTGATTGTCGAAAAACCAACGCACCTACAAATAGTGACTATTTGGTTCGGTTCATAGGCTGGCAGCATTATCGGGCCATATATTTTTAAAATGAGGCCGGACAGGCAATTACTATGAATGGTGTTCGCTATCGTGAGATGTTAACGAACTTCTTATGGCCCGAATTGGAAGATATGGGTGTGGACGAAATGTGATTTCAACAGGACGGTGCCATTTGCCACACAGCTAACGAAACAATGACTCTTTTGCGCGACAAATTCAATGGCCGTGTTATCTCACGTGGTGGCGATGTCAATTGGCAGACAAGATCATGTGATTTGACACCGTTAGACTTGGGTTATTTGAAAAAAAAGGTGTACGTCGATAAGCCAGCAACAATTCAAGGATGAGCTAAAGGATTTTTGTGGAACAAGATTAACGTGAGTACCTGCCTACTCGGCCTAATCTCACGGTGGTCTTACCACCGAGTTAAACTTAGGAGTAAACTAGCGCCCCCATTGTGTAGTATAACAACACTTTACGATTGCCACCAATCGCTTTTTGTGTGTGATACAGTCACAATGAGTAGCAATTTATATAATATGGCAAGCCTTTCCAAGGCAAGCCTAGATCCACATTATAACCTCTTGCTTAGGGGTTTGGAGACTATCGACCTTGCACCTTACCTACTTAATCGATCTTAAACCACAACCACCACGTGTACCCCCGAAGGGGGTAACCGGTCACAGAGATGATAGGCTCTCTGTGGGGCCACCGATTCCCGTGGTACCAGTCCTTTGGGCACTGGTCGGGTCTCGAAGAGAACCCGTATGTTTTCACACACAGACCTTTTCTTCCAGGCTCTAGGCTCTAGGAACCCTAGCGTCTGGTGGCCCTATTTTCCCCGAGTGGACCGCGTCAAAGCATTTGCCATATTCCTGCAGTGACAATTGGAACCCCCGGGGGTATGAGCTAAAGGATTTTGTGGAACAAGATTAACGTGAGTACCTGCCATACTCGGCCTAACCTCACGGTGCACTGTGGTCAATATTTTGAGATAGTGGCCAAAACTCCTTTTGGTTTTTGTTCTCCGATTTTAAAGTTATTAGACTCATATGAAAGTAGACAGTAGTGAACCGCGGGAGCCAAAAAATTAGAACTCTATTTCAACTATTTCACTGAGAACAGGGTGGTCCAAAATGGGCTTTTTCAGAATTTAGTAAATTTATGATATTTTTAGTTAATTTTTAAAGTTTAAATGATCATAACTTTTTTGTTTTTCAAGATTTTTGGACGAAATAAATTTTGTGTTGTAACTTAACTTATTTCCTATTACTGGTAAAAAAAAATTGAAGCTCTACTGTTTTCAGAACAATTTAAATATTTTTTTTAAAAAAGGTAAAATTTCTCGGAAATTTCCTACTTCATAGAGCACTCCTGTGAGTCAAGCTGAGACAAAACAAAAATTTACTATTCCTATATATACATGTCCATGCATCGGGACTGCATTTTTGAGCTACAGCAATTTTTCTGACCCAAGGTAAGGTATTCGGTACAAATGCACGTCATATTTTTTGAGAAGTTATTTGTATGCGAAAGTGGCTATTATGCATATATTTTGATGAAACTTAGTACAAGTGTTCTTATTGACCCAAAAAATAATTCTGTTGAAATTAGGAGAAGTTGGCCCATATTTGGGCCTAGTCCACATAGAAGGGTGTATCAAAATTTTGACAAAAATGACAATAGAACTCTCAAATTATGTGGTATCTGGCAATTCATTTGGAAAAGATAAAAAATGATTTTATTGCCATCTAATATTACACAACTTAAATACCTGAAAATTGCAAATAAATTTAAAACCAATGGAAATGGAAACCAAGTACCTGTTATATTATGTTTCAAAGAGGTAAAAAAGATCATGTTGAAACTTCGAGCAATAATATATTAATCCATGCATTCATTTCAACGGAAAGATGAAAACGACATTATTTTACATATAATGAATAATCCATTCTTCAAAATATGCGACAAACAAGAAATTAAAATTCATAACTTAAAAATAAAAAACTTTTTAAATACTTTAAGAAAACGGTACAATCAATGTTCCAGAAACAAGAAATTGTTTTACTCACGCAACCAAGAATGGCTAAGAAATAAACTTATTTTTAAAAAGCCATCAGTAACTACCACGGAAACTGGAAAAGGTGGTCGACCTGCAAAGCCAATTGATAATTGTAGTGAAAGATTACGAAGACGCAAGCTTAAACATATCAATGAAGAAGTTTTTTGTAGCATCATAAAGGATTCATTTCTGCATCAAATTCAACCATCGAAAACTAAAAAGAGTAAAATTGCTATCATTGAAAAAATAGTGGAAGCAAGCCCCAGACGCACAAAAAGGATTTTAGAAAGTATGCCGACACCAACTGAAGAAAATAAATTTACTCCAGAAGCATTTGCACTATTTTTGGATTTGAAAATAACTAAAAACCAATATATAGAATTGCGGAAGCGAACCAATGAAAAAAATTGTGGAATTTTTCCATCATATCGAGATATAGTTTCTGCCAAAAAAGATTGCTTACCTTCACCAACTGCTATTAGTGTAACATCAAGTTCAGCAGAAATAAAATTGCAGGATCTTCTTGAACGCACTGCAGAACGATTATTAAAGACATTTGATGCTGACTATTTAAAGAAATTTTAAAATTGCAGCATGACTTTAATATCTAAATGGGGATGTGATGGGTCCTCTGGCCAGAAACAATACAAACAATGTAATGCGGAAAATTCATCAGATGCCAATTTATTCAGGATTTCTTTCGTTCCATTACATTTAACAAAAACTTATATTGGTTCAGAGCCGTCAACTAGTAGAGCTGCAGAGATAGATGTATGGAAGAATGAAATTCCCTCGTCAACGAAATTTTGTAGACCAATAAAGTTTGCTTACAAAAAAGAAACTAAAGATGTCATAACTGAAGAAGTTGGCAAAATAACAGATGAAATTAAAGAACTGGAACCAGTGATATTTGAATTTAAGGACCAATGCATCGAAGTTAACTTTAAAATGTCACTAACAATGATCGATGGAAAAGCTGCACAAGCTTTAACCGAAACAAAGTCTTCGTCAAGCTGCACCATATGCCAAAAAACATCAAGTCAATTGAGCCAACCACCAACACAAGATGATAGTTTTAATGAAGCATATGAATTTGGAATGTCACCTCTTCATGCTAGAATTCGTTTTATGGAGCATATTCTTAAATTGAGATACGATTTGGAATTTGGCCCGTTAGGCGAAACAGTGAGAAACAACAAAGAAAATTTGGAAAAAAAGATATTCAAGAAAAATACCGTGAGATAGGCCTTATAATTGACCAGCCAAAGCAAGGAGAAGGAAATTCTAATGATGGAAACACAGCAAGGAGATTTTTTCCGATCCAGAAACTGCAGTAGATTATGATTTAATACGAGGATTCCAAATCATATTAGAAGTTACAGCATGTAGCAAAAAGATAGATGCAAAAAAATTTGGTCAGTATGCTAATGAGACAGCAACCCTTTATAACCAAAAATATTCTTGGAGACATATGCCAACCACAGTTCACAAAATTTTGTTCCATGGGGATCAAATAATTCAGCACAATATGCTTCCAATTGGAGATCTCTCAGAAGAAGCGCAAGAAAAAAGGAACAAAGACTACAGATTCTTTCGCGAGCACAATACAAGAAAAATTTCCAGATATTGTACTAACGAAGATTTTATTAATATTTTGTTGTGCACATCAGACCCATATATGTCCAGTATTCTACAAAAATGGAAATCAACCTCATTAGAGTTAGATGAAGAAGCTAAACAACTACTGCAAAATGAAAATCAAAGCTATTTGGAAAAAATTTTTACTAATATTGTTTAATTAATACTAGTTTAAAGATTATAATTTGTTTCTAATTTTAGTATAAATTTTTATTAATACATTTAAATAAAATATATGTATGTGCACCTTAAATCAATAGTAAAAGTTTACTTAAAATTTTATCGATGTTGTGTTCTGTATATAATATATCCAAATGGTATTGATATTGTTGGGAATTTCAGTGTTATTTTTCAGTTTAATTCTCACAAGAATTGGCTTTCTTCCAAAAAAAACCAACCTTTGGCCCCTGTGAATATTGAGACTAAATAAATGTCAGGGGCCAAATGTTGGCATTTTCTGACCAAAATTAAGCTTAGGAATAATAAATAAGTATGGGTTGTAAAATACGATTGAAGAAAATAAGAAATTATAAAAAAATTCCTATTTAAAATGTCAAAATATTCAACTTTTACATGGAAACTCAACAAAAAAAAATAAAATGCATTTTAAACTCCACATTACTTACGTTTCTATCAGTCGATTTTTACGTTTGAACACGCAAATTGAAGCTTAAAGTCCCTCCTTTTGAACAAAACAAATTGCGTAAAAAAATACCAATCCGGTCAAAAGTTATAGAGTTTTGACCCCTATCTCGCGAAATTGACCACTGTGCGGTGGTCTTACCACCGAGTGAAACTTAGGCGTAGACTAGCGCCCCCACTGTGTAGTATAACAACACTTTACGATTGCCACCAATCGCTTTTTGTGTGTGATACAGTCATAATGAGTAGCAATTTATATAATATGGCAAGCCTTTCCAAGGCAAGCCTTGATCCATATTATAACCTCTTGCTTAGGGGTTTGGAGACTATCCAAACTCCGTCTGTTGAGAGTGCAACAGCACACTTGATTGACCTTGCACCTTACCTACTTAATCGATCTTAAACCACAACCACCACGTGTACCCCCGAAGGGGACCTCACCAATAACCGGTCACAGAGACGATAGACTCTCTGTGGGGCCACCGATTCCCGTGGTACCAGTCCTTTGGGCACTGGTCAGGCCTCGAAGAGGACCCGTGTTATAAAACAGCAGACCTTTTCTTCCAGATTTAAACTCTAGGAACCCTAGCGTCTGGTGCCCCTATTTTCCCCGAGTGGACCGCGTCAAAGCATTTGCCATTACTGCAGTGACAATTGGAACCCCCGGGGGTATGAGCTAAAGGATGAGATAATTCGTCTTATCAACGGCATATAAACTCAATTATGCCTCAACGTCATCGAAAATTTGAAGCATCGGATGGAGGTGTGCCGCCGAGGTCGCGGTGGCCATTTGGCCGATATTTTGTTTACATACATAATTGAACCTCACCAATATTATCAAAATAAAAAGAAATGACAATAATTTAATAAATAATTTGTGTTTTGTTCAAAATAACATCGGTCCTTAAAATTTAACCAACCTTCATATTATATAGGAGTGTAAGTCTGACTAGCATTTGGCTGATTTAGTTTTACTTTAATTTAATATTTTATTCACAATTAAAGATTTCTTATTTTGTATTAGAGTAAAAGAAATTACTTTAACAAAGCGTGTTAATATTTTGCTCATGCACTTGAGGGTGTTAAATAAATAATAAATATTTATTAAATAAATGATAAATATTTAAAATATTATTCTTACCCTGTCATCATTTACGCTGTATGAATCTTGTATCGTTAACATCCATATTGATACGAATCAGAATTAATAACCTTGGTTAGTCCTGCACTTTACTTCAGACAGTGGTACAGATGTTAGAACATTTTTTACTGAAACAGTCGACTTCAATTTAGCCATCCTTTGCTATTATAGGGGACCCTTTATAAGCACTTCTTGCCAAAGGTCACCAATTCAAGGTCGAGTTTTTTTTTGGTTAAAAGCTTATAAGTTTATTATTCTTCGATTAGTTTAAACCATATATTCGATTAAAATTGTTGAAAATTCAATATTAACTAAACCAGAAAACTACATAAAGTTGTTAAAAAGAAAAAGAAACCCAAGATATATTTTTTGCAGATTGATTAACTTTATAGAAGAGTTTTTTTATAATAAAAAAATATTTATTTAAACACAAAAAAAAATATATATATATATACAATGCCAGCTCGCTAATCCGAATTAATGATTGCAGACCCTGATTCGGATTACTGAATGTATTGTCATTATGTATTATAATTTACGATATTCGTAAATAAAACACAAGCTAGGATTTCAAAATAAATTTATTTAATTTTTGTTGATAAAGAATGAAAAAATAAAAGCTTTTAGTATTATGTTTTTTTTAACATGCATAATTTGTGATGTAGGTTTGCTTTTCTTTCAGTGCACATGCTGCCAAAGCCTTGTTCCGCAATTCCTTTAGCATCAATATGTAATATGTTTGCATTCCACGTTCTTTTGTCCAGTCTATAGCTGTATTTAATGCCTACAAAGCTTTACTATTTTTAACGTGTTTCTTTATAGGTTCTGATTCCATATTTTCTGTGTCTGACTCTAAACAAATACAAGAAGAGTTAATAATCCAGCCAGGAATTTCATCTTGAGAAATTTGCACGTCATTATTGCGGTGAAACAAGTTTGTTATTGTGCAAAATTCTTCTGTTTCTTCAACACGATAATTTTCAGGTAATTCTTGCTGTAACAATGAAAGTGGGATGTTATCCTCTGTATCCCACCGCTGAGAATGAATATGTTTCCAACAAGACTTTATAGAAGATTTGGGCACCATGTCCCAAGATTGTTAAGGTAATTCACACGCATCTTTTAAGCTGAATTGTTACAAAAAAATGTCTGAATTGTCGGCTTCAGAGCATATCAATTCACACAAGAGATATTTTCTGTAAAAAAAATTTTGTAAGTCGTATCGCATTCTGAACCATGTGTTGAATAAAACTAGTACAATTTGGTGGTAAAAACAAAGTTTTATATTGCCAAGATTCAAACACCAGCTGCTCTCCATGACATTTTGCTTTATCCAGTAACAATTATGTTTTTTTTTTTGTAAAATTGTTTTCAGTTTGATATTGTTTTACTTGTGGTATAAACGATTAAAAAACCGGTAAAAAATATGCAATTCGTATTACTGAGCTTGCAATCAATGCAGACTATAGTGCAAGTAAAACACCATAAATTCAATTCGGATCACTGGATAATTCGGATTACACGCCTTCGGATTAGCGTGCTGGCACTGTATATATATTTTATATTTTTTTTAAATATATATTTTTTTAAACAAAAGAAAAAATTATAAAATATGTAAAATATCGCTCGATATTTTTATAGTTTACAAAAAGTTTTTAAGCGATTTATTTAAATTTCGTATAAATATTTTGACTGAGGCGCCTTATTCCAAAATATAACAATAAACACCTTTATCATAAACAAATCGCGTTATTTTTTATATTTTATAAACATTTTAGCTGTACCCTTAAATATAAAATTAAAACCTCCAAGTAGAGGTATGGCCAAACACGAAAACGCACGTTTTTCTCCGCCAAGCCAATGTAAAATTTAGCGAGTGTCATTATTACTGTTAACTGGATATAGGATAATTACTTTGTATGGGTGAAATCTAGCCCTTCCGTCGGCATCGCCAAATCTATACATATAATAATATAGTAACTCACTTCCGTTTGTCTGTCTGTCAGGTTTTCATTGGCGTTCGCATCACGTAAAAACTACTGGATGGATTTTAACAAAAGTGAAAGTACGCAGTTGAACTAACCTGATATGAATACTTTACTTTTTATAAAGTAAAAAATACATAAACTGATACGTAGCATATCTAAAGGCGGAGCTAAAAACGCCATATTACCACATAGCACTAAATCGCCGGCGAAGTAAAATAATTATAAATTGGCTATGCTAGCTTTAAACTAATTCGCCAAAAGAACACCAGAAGCGCTTGCGAAGCTTTACTATCGCACTAACCATCTGTCTTATCTACTACCTATCGCTTTCTAAAGGAAGTAACACCGTTAATATAGGCATTAATTGCCTGAGTGTTACTTCTCTTTAAAAAAAACTAAAATCGTAAGGGTCTTTGGTGTCGATTGCTTTCAAAGCAAAATTAAACAAAATATTGAAGGACGCTGACAAAGTGGCGGGCACAGCTAGTTTTTTATAAAATTTATAGTTATTTTTAGAGTACAAAATTTCAACACTATCTGTTATAGTTCGATAGGTTATCGACAAAAATTTTTATGTTTCAAGTGAGGTACAACGCTCACTATTCCAACGCAGCTAGTTTTTCGTTCGACGGAGACTAGACTTGCCTCGATAAACCGATGGGTAGAGCGCTAGTCTATCAATCTGGAGGTTGTGGGTTCGATTCCCATCAAAGACTCTGGGTATTTTCTGCAAACAAGCAAAAAGCTCCGTATATATTTTAAAACCTTGCCTATTATATTATGGGAGTTACAACACCTAGACTTCTTATCAGGTAGATTTTTATGCGACATTGCACATTAGAAAGGGAGTTCCTCGTACAAAATTTCAAGACTATGTCTTATAGATCACTAAATACGCCATAATATTTTTTTTAATTGTTATGGAAATTACCACGCCAATTGTTTCAATCCTGTCTGTTTACTGCTAACCTATGTACATTAATGTAAGAGTTACTTGTACAACATTTGAAGATTCTACCTATTAAAAATCTCTAGATATGCGATAATAATTTTTCACTTTGTATGGCAGGTGTCACGCCCACTATTCCGAAAGATCGATTCTTTTTCAACATGATTTACATTAATAACAGGGTTACTTGTATACAATTTTAAGATTCTACCTATTGTAATTTTCTATGTACAGGATAATAATTTTTTTTAATTTTAGATAAATCAAGGAATTGGGCAGGGCCTAAAATGGACGTTGTAAATTTTTTTAAGTAAAACTTAAATTGGATAAATACGAATATTAAAAGCAAATCGGTCAAGTTGAATTATTTATTTATTGTGATAAATGTGTTTATTTTAAGCTTTTAGAATTAGAAAAATTGATCACGCCCATCTTGGCCCCCACTTTTTAAATTTCTTATATTCGAAAACTTAAAAAATTTACCACAGCCAAGCCTAAGTTAAAAAATATGTAAAGTGGGCGTTAAGGGGGGCGTGGTCAAGTTTTCAAATTATAAAATCTAAAAATAAACACATTTATCACAATAATTAAATAATTGAACTCATTTTTGGGAAACTATTTAAAACTAAATTATTTTATCGTTTATTTACAGATTTTTCTTTCATCATTATTTTAATGAATGTAAAACTAAGAAATCATACAATATTTATAAGCTTAAATTAATAAAAATATTTTTAGCTTGGGAGAAAAAACTATCCCTACAGAAGTTGAAAAATTACAGCTTGTTCGATGGATCAAAGAAATATCAATGCGCTTAGTGCCGTTCAGTAGTAACATAAAAATAAAACAAATTAAACAAATAATTCTTGCAAAAAAAAGACTTTAAAACAGACTAGTTCTAAACTAAAAATGTAAGAAGTAATCTGTAAGAACTAGTATTTAAACCAGCGTTCGAAAAAAAAACAGTACGATATCATAGCCTACTGGTTTAACAAAAACAGTACGCTAACTTAAGTAATTACATACAAATATAAAAAATAAAAAGCTTAAATTTAAATTAATTATATTTACAATAAACCTTTATATGTTTTACACAAAAAATATCTTAATTCTTATAAGCAGATTTTTCTTAAGTGAGATATTTTTATTCACGGCAGCTGCTATACCTGAGACTTGTATTTATCTAAGGAAATTTATATAAAAAACACAATTTGTATTTACATCAGCACATTCATAATCCATCGTCAGTTTGTTAGAATGAATTTAAATACTATCTAACTCTTTTGTGGTTTTTGGTTCTTATTTATTCATTACTACTTATATTTGTCGATACATATTTTGATTTTTCAATTAGAAAAAGTCCCATTTAATTCTTAAATTGCATGTACATATGTGTTCCAGGAATTCTTACAACCTCTTAACCCTTCTTTCACTTGAATTTGATGTTCATAATTGGACTAAATTATGTGTTTACATACGCAAACATAGCCCATTTGTGACAGGTAAGAGAATTTCAACGAATGTAGTCAATTTAGTTCGGTTATTATTTCATAAGAACAATTTTTCATGTAAATGCAGAAATTTCGTCCTTCCTTAGACAGATGCTAAAAACCTGCATTTCCTTCATATTTTACCTGCATTTTCTTCATATTTTAAACTATTTTTATTAACAACGATTTTTTCATAAAACCCTTTCATTAAAAAAAAATTTTGTTAAGTACATGACTGTATTTTAAGAAATATCTGAAATTGTTATTTTATTATCCTGTTCATCAACTCGTCAAGTATTACACTAATTTTAAAATAATAAATATTTTTCATAAAAAAATAATTCAATTTCCCCTTTCTTTAAATATTTGTTTCAAGATTTTTTATAATAGAAATGCATACATATGTACATTAAAAATCCTAATATCACAAATACTAAGAAGACAAAGACAAATTAAATAATAGTTTTCTTAAATATTTTTATTAATAAATAACAAAATGCATCTATAAATTCTCATTTGTAACCGAAAGTGTAAAAAATGTTCACAAAAATACTCTACAAGATCACTAAAACTACGCTATAGATCATTGAAAATACACAAAAAATTCGCTAAAAAGTACGCTAAAAGAACACTAAAAGAACACTACGCAAACACTAAAAAATACTTTATAGAAAAAACGCAACCACTAAAAGTTCGCTACGTAAAATCTTAAAGATCAGTACACATACATACATAAAAAGAACACTAAAAGTACGCTACAAAAGAACAGTACGTTATTATAGTGTTTGTGCTCATCAGCCAACGATCGTTGTGTACGGTATTTTGTTTTCGTACACATACACAAACGCTAAAAATTTTTTTTGTACATTTGGTATTTGTTCTGTACGAAATGTGTTGTGTACTGATCCCAAAAACTTCAGTACAGAACACTATCGTAGCGTACTTTAGTGTTTTTTTTTTTTTTCAAACTCTGATTTAAACCAAATAAAAGATACACAAAATGCGTCAAAATAAGCAGGAAAAGAAGTAAAAACTATGTGAAATTCAAGAATTTCCCTATTAAAGTTAAGCTATTTTCGTCAATATCCGCCTTTTATGGGGACACTATTTAATTTTAAATTTTTATAGCTGTAATAGCGACCATAGTAATACACATTATATGTAAATTTCAGTTGTCTATCTGAAACAGCTTAAGAGATAAACAAACATCCATCAAATTTCATTAACTATAGGGACACCCTTTCATTTCCAATTTTATTTTCTTACATCGGACATAATAAAACACGCTGTGTGTAAATATTAAGTCTCCATCTCTAAAAGACTAGGCCATATAAGTCAAATTACGTCACCTATGAGAACAACCTTTCAGTTTTTTTTTTTACTTTTTATTGTGGACATAGTAATATTCACTTTGTTAAAATTTTAAATGTTTATCTATAAGCGTTCAAAGGATAACGTCATATAAATCAAATATTATTAACTTTACGTACACCCTTTAATTTCCAACTTTATGCTTGTTGCTATAGCGGACATAGTAATATACATTCTGTCTAAATATAGAATTAATGCCATATGCTGGTATGATGACACCCTTTATTTGTTTACACTCACACAAAAAAATACAATTTATTTAAATCTCAAGCCTCTGTCTATAACAGTTCCAAAGATAGGGCAACATAGATCAAATAACATCACCATTGGGTCAGCCTTTAATTTACACTTGGAAACAATAATTAATACAACTGGAGCTATTCGTCGCTATCTTAGGCGGAGACTACTGTAATGTGCATTGTATAAATAATTAAATGCATAGAACTTTGCAATAATTTGCCTTAACTCTATTTGCCTTAAATTTATTTCCCTCCAATTATGTATTGTAATGCATGTATGTATATCAAATAAGTTGTAAAACTTAAAATCTAAATTCCCTTGTACATATTTTTTGCATTGTATTCTATGGAATAAACTTCTTTAAGATGATGTATCAAAAATCATCTTTAGCCCCTTCTCTCTCTCTCTCCCACTTCTCCTCTAATGCAAACATTTGCAACTTATCAAATCCCGGTACTTTAATATTTCTGATAACAAAATGGGAAGGGGATTTAAATAAATACAATTTTTTTTTGTTATTATTGTGGCATATTTTTGTGTGTTTGATAGTATAGAAAAAATAAAATATTATTTATACAAACATATGTACATATATTTACTAAATATGTGTATATAAATGAAACTGTAAAACAACAAATTTCTATTACTTACTTATGTATGTATTTATTAAAAACATGCTACTGTAGAGTCCTTCAAGCCTGTTGTCTAACTTATAGAATTTTTACTAAAACTTTTTGTTAAAATTGATTTTATAATAAAATAATTTATTTTAAATTTAGATTTTTAATAAAAAAAAAAACGGAAATAAATATTCAATGCATTTATTTAATTTCGTTTAAATTTTAAATATTTCTTTCTCATGTATAAAGTTCATTTTCTCTGCATGCTAGTAGTCAGTGCAAAAATAATGGAAAAAGTTTTGTGTGAAAAGTTTGCTTTTGGTTTGTAAAAGGAAAATAAAACCATGAAAACATTTAAAATTTCAAATTAAAAAAAATATAAAAAGAGTAAATGGCTAGAAGGAAAACAAAATATTAGAACCTTACGTTTAGTGTATTTGTTTTTTAAACATTAAATTTTATTAATTTTTATTGGTTCTTCAATATGCAATATAATTAGCGCCCAGATCCAAGTAATGAAGTAACATTTTTCACTATATTTCCAAAACAGATTTGCTTTATATGAAACTAATTGCAAACTAAAAATTTCAGCAATAACTGTTCCCGGGTTTTTCTCAGAAATATAATAAATCACAAGTCAGTGGCTTGTGTATTTATAGCTAAAAGTCAAGCTTAAATCTCCCTATAGATGATATAAAACACGTAAAAGTGCTATATTTGGCCATACCGAAAATTATATACCATAGTAATGCTAGATATTATGGTACCCTCTTGTTACTTTGAACATTTTTCTTGAGAACTATTTTGTAAAAATTTTTTTGACAATTTTTTCTAAACTTTTTTTAAAATTTTTTTTTTAACTTTTTTTGTAAAAATTTTTTGTAAAAATATTTTATTGTAAAAATTTTTTGGGAAAATATTATTTTTGTAATATAAAAAAAAAAATTTTTAACATTTTTTGTTAATATTTCTTGTAGAAATTTTTTAGAAATTTTTTGAAAATTTTTTTTAACATTTTTTTTTTAATATTTCAGAAATTATTTTAAAAATTTGTTTGAAATTTGTTTGAAATTTATTTGTTAAATTTTTTTTGTTAAAATTCTCTTGTTAAATTTTTTTGTAAAATTTAGGAATTCCCTACAATCTATATTGCGTTAAAAAGGTCAAACAGAGCAAAACAATCCTTAAAAAAAATTCCTCATATTGACACCCTCTTAATCGGCCTATTGACTACTTCTAGTTACCTATATATGTAATGCCTTTATAGGCAAAAAAAGCCTTTAATGCAAATCAATGCAGAAAAACCTTACCAACCTAAAAATAAACAGAAAATCGGCGTTCGCAGGGGGCTATTGATCCCCCGAGATCTGTATATACTCCTTTCGATGTATCCTTCGCGGTCTAATAATTATTTAACAAAAAAAAAAAACATAAAAGAGGAATATTAAAACCAAGAAATAATTTGTTTAAAAATATGAAAAAAGATAGGCATGATTTTCTGCCCGCAGCTTCCAAGACAATGATCTGATGTTGCTGAATTGCAATCCCAAATTTTTCCAAACTAAGCCTAGCAGGTTGGTGGGCTTAAATCTTTTGTATCTCATCTGGTGCCTTGGCAAATTACATTACTACCCGAACACGGACAGACGGACAACGCTTAATCAACTTTTGAACATATGTATAAGGATCCAGAATATATATACATTATGAGGTTGGAAATGAATATTCTAGAAATTAAACACGGAATGACAAACTTATAGGGTATACATATATAAGTTTGTCATTCCACCTGTGGTGAAGGGTATACAAATTATATAACGAGTAATTTTTCTGGAACTATAAGCTGGTCTCCGTTTGTATTTGGCCAGTTGCTAATATCAGTTGCTAAAAAAATACTTCTTAGAATTTTAAAAATTTTTAAAAAAACATCTTGAACTGATGGAGAATTTGGAAATTTTAAAGTAACAACACGACACAAAAAAATTGTTATTTTTTCTATTTAGTTTCCAAAATGAAAATAATTTTTTGTTTTGAATGTAAAATAAAATAAATGGCTTGAGCAGTATGAAGAGTGCCAGGATATCAACTAAGAAAAAAATGAAATAAGATATGAAAAGGCTGAGCATTCAAAAATAAAAATATATTATTGTTTTCGTCCTCCACAGGACCTGCAGTATGTATGAAATTCCTAAAATCAGTTTTTATATATTAAATTGAGTTTTTTAAGGTGCTCCACCGATAAAACACTTTTGAATAATAAACAAAATACAAATGGAACCGTACCTAAGTACATCTATTTGAGGTACACCAATCAAACCATGCTGGCATAAGACGTAAATCCACCGAAGCCCGATAATAGCAATGATGCGCGTGCTTTGTTTATCCACCCAGATCGACTTAACGACTGACATAAAACAATGCAAGTGAAGTGCAACTGTCACAATTTTTAAGCTTAGTTCAGATGAAACAAATATTTGAGAAAAAAAAACTTCACCGCTAAAAAATAAATAACGTAAATTTAAAATGTTCTTACGATATGACATTTGCCAATCTGTGACTAGCCTTTATACTTCTCACAATAGACTACGATTACGCCTAACACTATATCAAGTGACAAATTTTTATTAATTTTCATAAAGATTTTGCCAAAAATTATTGTTAAAACATTGTTTTATGAAAACAACAAAATGTTTACAACAACCAACTAAAATAAATTTATATAAATAAATTATTTTATTTAAAAACTTTTATTTTATATAAAATGTTTTAAACAATAAAATATTTTAAACAATTGCTAACAGCAGAGCAGAATTTCAAGATAAACACTGGTGAATTTTCTAGAAGATAAATTGTAGTTTTTAAATAAAATACATAAATGAAATTTATTACAAAAAACGATTTTATATCAATTATTTGGGGAAGAGTGAATTTATTTACAGTGATATGGATGATGGCTTTAAATAAATTTATTTAAACTTTAATAAATAAACAACTGCATATGAAATTTATACGTTAAACGTATGTATCTAAAGCCCTAGTTTTCATGCTAAATCAATCAAACCCTAAATAAAATTCTGAATATCAGAAAACAATAGCAAAGGAGGGGAGGGAGGATTTACTCCTTTCCTAACTTTACAGCCTATTTTTTATTTATGTATACCAAAAATAATAAATAACTTTGTTAAATCATCTCATGCCATATTTAAATCTAAATCAATAAACAAATTTGTAATGGATTCATTTGATGGCAAAGTTTTTTTTTGTTATAAAAACCGACAAAACTTCAATTATTTTATTTGTTGTAGTTTTAATAATTGAGTTTTGAAAACTAGTTGTAAATTTAAATAAATGGTGAGCAATATTTTTGAAAAAACAAAAAAATAAAAAACCCTCAAAATATTTTATAAACAATAAAAACTATTTTTTATAAACAAAATAACAGAGAACAACAAACAAAACACATTTTTTCTGTATACATATAGATTTTGCAATAATACCAGGCAAACAGAATTTCCACAACTTTTTTTTTTGTTTTTCTTAAACATTCCATAGCTACATTAGACAATTCATTCATATAAATATATAAAAATCTACAGTTTGAAATTTTTTAACCTACAAGAAGACAAAAAGTAGGTAATGTTGGTTTAGTCAAAACGTTAGGTACGCAAAAATATTACAAACAATAGTTTACAAACCACCAACAACGCCATAAAATTTGAGAAATTACTTATTCTAATTTGTCTTTAATTCATAAAATTTTTTGAAAAAATTTTCGATAAAATTTTTAACAAAAATTTCTATAAATTTTTTAACAAAAATTTTCGATAAAATTTTTAACAAAAATTTTCGATAAAATTTTTAACAAAAATTTTCGATATAATTTTTAACAAAAATTTTCGATAAAATTTTTAACAAAAATTTTCAATAAAATTTTAACCAAAAATTTTCGATAAAATTTTAACAAAAAATTTTCTATATAATTTTAACAAAATATTTTCAATAAAATTTTAACAAAAAATTTTCGATAAAATTTTAACAAAAAATTTTCGATATAATTTTAACAAAAAATTTTCGATAAAATTTTCTTTAAAATTTTAACAAAAAATTTTCTTTAAAATTTTAACAAAAAATTTTCTATAAAATTTTTACAACAAATTTTAGATAAAATTTTAACAAAAAATTTTCTATAAAATTTGTACAAAAAATTTTTGATAACATTTTAACAAAAAATTTTTGATAAAATTTTAACAAAAAATTTTCGATAAAATTTTAACATAAAATTTTCTTTAAATTAAAAATAAAAATTTGTAGATAAAATTTTTACAAAAAGTTTTCGTAAAATTTTTAACAAAATTTTTCGTTAAAATTTTACCAAAAATTTTCAATAAATTTTTTTACAAAAATTTTCAATATACTTTTTACCAAAAATTTTCAATAAAATATTTACAAAAAATTTGTACAAAATATGTTTGGTAAAATTTTTACCAACGAATTACGATTAAATTTTATATAAAATAAAAAAAAAATTGATAAAATATAAAAAAAATTATAAAATTTAACATAATATTTTCGATTAAATTTTTACAAAAATTCTTGATAAGATTTTAACAAAAAATTTTCTATAAAATTAAAAAAAAATTTTCGATAAAATTTTTACAAATAAATTTCAATATTTTAACAAAAAAATTTCTATAAAATTAAAAATTTTACATAAATTATAACGAGTGATTTTTTAAGAGCTTGAGAACTTTTTTTTTTAAAAAAACGCATAAAATTTGCAAAATCTCATCGGTTCTTTATTTGAAACGTTAGATTGGTCCATGACATTTACTTTTTGAAGATAATTTCATTTAAATGTTGACCGCGGCTGCGTCTTAGGTGGTCCATTCGGAAAGTCCAATTTTGGGCAACTTTTTCGAGCATTTCGGCCGGAATAGCCCGAATTTCTTCGGAAATGTTGTCTTCCAAAGCTGGAATAGTTGCTGGCTTATTTCTGTAGACTTTAGACTTGACGTAGCCCCTCAAAAAATAGTCTAAAGGCGTCAAATCGCATGATCTTGGTGGCCAACTTACCGGTCCATTTCTTGAGATGAATTGTTCTCCGAAGTTTTCCCTCAAAATGGCCATAGAATCGCGAGCTGTGTGGCATGTAGCGCCATCTTGTTGAAACCACATGTCAACCAAGTTCAGTTGTTCCATTTTTGGCAACAAAAAGTTTGTTAGCATCGAACGATAGCGATCGCCATTCACCGTAACGTTGCGTCCAACAGCATCTTTGAAAAAATACGGTCCAATGATTCCACCAGCGTACAAACCACACCAAACAGTGCATTTTTCGGGATGCATGGGCAGTTCTTGAACGGCTTCTGGTTGCTCTTCACTCCAAATGCGGCAATTTTGCTTATTTACGTAGCCATTCAACCAGAAATGAGCCTCATCGCTGAACAAAATTTGTCACATTTGAACATTTCGAACCGAACACTGATTTTGGTAATAAAATTCAATGATTTGCAAGCGTTGCTCGTTAGTAAGTCTATTCATGATGAAATGTCAAAGCATACTGAGCATCTTTCTCTTTGGCACCATGTCTGAAATCTCACGTGATCTGTCAAATACTAATGCATGAAAATCCTAACCTCAAAAAAATCACCCATTATAACAAAAAATTTTTACCAAAACATTTTCGATAAAATTTTTACAAAACAAATTATTTTTCTTTATATTATATTACCTGTGGCCACACACGTGGTGTGCGTCCTGACAATATTTTGTTCGATTTTGCTTTGAAAGTAACCCACACCTAATCTTAAGACTTTAACGTATCTACTTTATATAAAGGTACTTATTAAAATTCTAAAAATTACTGTAAAGATCTGTAGAATTTAGAGAGGAAATGAGTTACTAATTATTTTAAAACAGCGCCAATTGTTACACAACATTGCTTAAAAAATACTGCTTTCAAAAATAAAAAATGCCATAAAGTATGCAGTGCCTTTAAATCGGTAAAAAATTGGCGTACTTTCACTTTCTCTTGAAAATAGTAGGAAAGAAGTATCCTATATTGGAATTATGATACTAAGGTAAATCCAACCAGTACTTTTTACGTGATGGGAACAGTAAAAAAGAAGGAGGGACAGACAGACAGACAGCCAGGAAATGAGTTACTATTATACATATGTATATATTTGCAATAATGAAGTTGAAAATCATAAAAGTAAAAATCGAATGTATATTGTGAAATTGGGAAACATAACATAAATGAACAGAGTAAGGGGATATTTAACATTATTATGGTGAAGGGTATATAAGATTCTGCATGGCCGAATATAGCGCTCTTTCTTGTTTTTCTAAAAAAAAGTCACTTTTTAACAAAAATTTATATTTCTTGGCACTAAACCTTTTCATGAGCAAACTCATCTAATGGGTGTTTTCATAAGCTCATGTTTAGCTTACTAAACACATGCCATCTCATACCATACTATTTTATTCAGCCTTGCTATGTTCGTATCATAAACGCAATGAGATAACCGAGTAAAGCGATCTTTATATATTAGTGAGGGCCGTGTTTACTTGTCTTATGCTCGAAATACGCAGTGAGTTTTGTTTAGTAGAACTTTTTGGATAAGGCTTAGTGCGTTTGGATTGTACTAGTGTATTTTTTTGTATTAGTGAAGAAACCTTTTTTTTTTGTATTTGTTAAAAAATTCTTTGTTTTTAGTTTGTATACTCGAACTGTGTTCGTGTTCACTCAAAGCATAAAACTGCTTCAGCTCGCCCAAGTTCATTGTAATTATGTTCATTTATTCATACTTATTCATATTTATTCATACCAACTTGCTTATGACAACTCTGTAACCTTATCGCATTTAGCTCGTTGTTCTTCGCTGTTTATTATTTCCTCTCATCGTTACTCGTGTGCAATGCACAGATATAAATTAAATAATATATGTATGTATGTAATGATGAGTGTCTCATGAGCTTCGTTTTTTTGTGCTCAGGAACAAAAAAAACATTATTAGTTTTACCAAAAAGTTATTATTTATCAACAAATCGCTTTTATTTACCAAAAATTACTTGTAGCCAACAAGTAAGTTCATTCGCTGATTTTTTGTTTATGACCAATTATGTTAATTATTGTTGATAATTTTTTGTTATTTTAATTCTTTTTTCGAAAGTTATTTTGAACCACAAATAATTTTTCGCCAAAAAAAAATTAAATTTTCATCAAAAATTTGTTTTGTAAGCAAAAAGTCTACCTATTTTAACAATAAATATTTTTTTCTTATTTTAAAAGCCCCATTTATGTGCAAAAAATTCCGAAATCGATTTTTCGATAAAAATGAAGTTTTCATCAAAAAATAATTTTTTTTAAGCAAAAAAAAAATAGGGAGTTTCACAAAAAAATCACCTTTTTCCAGTTGAAAGGCCCAGTTTTTATACAAAAAATTACAAAATCAATTTTAGTCCAAAATCAAGTTTTTACCAAAAAGTCTCCCTATTTAACCAAAAAATCACTTTTTTATATTCACCACAGTTGGAAAGAGAATACATATAAAAGTTTTTCATTCCGTTTGTAATTTGTAAAATATTCATTTTGGAATGCATATATTCTGGATCCTTATACATAGAGAACTTGGTTTAGCGATGTCCGTCTATCTGTCTTTTTTCGGGTTGAAATAAATTTTGCCAAGGCATTAGAAAAGATATAGGAAATATAAGCCTACCAATCTGCTAGGCATAGTTTGGAAAATTTTTCTATTTCAATTCAGAACCATCAGACCATTTCATTTGAAGCTGCGGCCAAAAAACCACGCCTACCTATATTTATTTTTTTGGTGTTTTTATTTTTTTAGTTGTAATGTTTTTTGTTTCCGTTTTTTGTTAATGAATATTAGACGGCCATCAGTAGGTCGCATACAGATCTCTTGTGGCAAAAACCCCGTGGAAAGGGGTAGTTTGTATTTGTTTTTAGGTTGGTAGGGTTTTTCTGCTCTGATTAGTATTAAATTTCTATAAAAAAAACATCAAATTTAGAGAAGACCAATAGATCCACAGGCTGGCCACTGGTAACCAGGCTTCGTCAGTAGGTCTCCTTGGGTTTCAATATGGGCAACATGTTTTAAAATTTTTTTTTCTTTAGTTTGATCATTCTAACAGTATGTATACTGCGCCATCTGCATCACTTACATAAATAACGTCGAGTACCGCTTGTGCTTTTACCGTGGTCATAGGTATAAAAGATTCGACATGGCCGAATGTAGCACTTTTTCTTGTTTTACATAATTTAAATTTGTTTTACATAATTTCTACAAAATTACATTTTTTACAAGAAACTTGCTGTCTTATGCAATATAATCACTTTTTTGCGAGAAATTCCTGCAAGAAAATAATTTTCGGCTAAAAATTCATTGTATCAGTGAAAAGTCTATTAACACCCAAAATCACTATTTCACCAAACTTATATTTTTTTTACATATTATACATTGTTATTTAAAATACTGGGTGACGCAAATACGAATTTCTTTTTAACACTGATCGATATCTTCTGACCCAATATATTGACTATCAATCGTTGATTTTATGATCAGGTTTGTGATGCTGCTGCTAATAAACTTAAGATCACTAGTAGTGCAGGCAGTTAATAAACTTAAGATCACTAGTAGTGCAGGCAGTTATATGTATTAAATATACAGAAAAAAATTCACAAAAAAGTTTAAACCCAATAACTTTTGTTTTTAATGATTGGGGTAGGGTGTTTTAAGATTTTACTTAGACCCATATTATTAAAATGCTTGCTATTGCTGTTTTTGTAAACTGTTTATCAGCAATAAACTTTATACAAACATTTTTACACACAAATGAATTGTGAGCATATACTCGTATGTACATATGTATGTATATATTGTGTATGCACTTATTTACAAACATATATATACATAGATGTACATATGCGTGCAAACGTATTCATAAATTGTTGTATATTCAAGTAAATAATGGTTGGTATGCACTTGTTGTTTCTCACTCTGATATTTATTGTTGTTGATTTTAAACACTACAGCTGCTAATTGTGAACGAGAGTAGTGAAATACAAGTTATTTTGTGTCTAAGAAAAATATTCATTTAAGATCCCATTAAGCCACCCAGTATATTGTTTTTGTCTTAAATAATAAATAATCGGTTATTGGTGAATATTTGATTTTTGTTGGTAAAATTTAGATTTCTTAGTAAACTTATGTTTTTATATAGTATTTTATCCTTATGTATCAGTACATATATGTATTAATACTTATTAATCAATCCAGTGCCTTTGAATACATATGTGTTGCCCTGTGTTATAGTAAAACTTCAACAGATTAATAGCGTAATTGAGTTTAGAAATATCAATTAACATAAAATTTGGCATCAACTCAATTAAAAAAATTAACACTTATCATACATGTTTGAGCAGTACAGTTTCATTCTTTATATAAGTAGTTATATAGATTTTAACTAGCTGTGCCTGACAATATTTGGTTCGATTATGCTTTCAAAGTAATCCATGCCAAATTTTAAGACTCTTACGTATTTACTTTATATGTGGCCCGGTCTATGAAAAGGTGGCTAAAGACTCAAAAAGAAAATTTCGAAAAATTAGCTGTTAAAGATAAACAATGCATTTCGTCAGTTTCTTAGTAGTTTTTCTTTTGCATTATGAACAGTCATGCCCAAAAGGCAACCAAAAAATGCAAAAGAGCATAAATGAGATAATTTCGTGTGTGTATATAAAGAGCGATGTTTTTTTCAATGCAAAGCACAAACCAGTTTCTGACCCAGCGTTGTCAGGTTTTTGGGGATTTTAGCCCCAAAAAAATCCCTAAATCGACTTTGACTTAACATAACTTCCATAACTGTTCCAGTTAGGACTTTTTAGTTTTCACCACGTGAAAGATCGTCTCAAAAACTATCGAAACCAAAAAAAAAAAGTGGAAAAATTTTGTTTGAGTCATAAGCCACCATAGGCCGCGTCACATATAAAAGTACCCATCTGTGGATAAAATTCTAAAATTTACAAAACAAATACAAATTTTATTGAATTGGCTATATTTTGTCAGCGCCATATGTTGTGGAACAGTGTTTTTAAGATATCCCGCTTTCACATCATATTTTGTCAATATTTTAAAACAAGGCCATCTGTTGCGCAACCATGTTTAAAATATCTCGCTTTTAAAAATAAAAGATGCCTTTAACAATACAGCACTTTAACTGCTCTTTCTCCACTTTCTCTTGGAAATGGGATAGTTTTGGGGAAAAAAAGGATCCTATAGTGGAATAAGCATACTAAGGTACCTACCCACAAAATTTCGTTAAAAACCATCCAGTTGTTTTTACGTGATGCGAACAGAAAGAAACATAGACAGGTAATGAGTTACTGTTTAATTATAAGTATTTATAGACTAGCTGTGCCCGCCACGTCATGGGCGTCCTGACAATATTTTACTCGGAAAGTATTCCGTACCAATTGTAAGAATCTTACTTTTATAGTGCTTCAGATATGGTTTATGTATTTCTTTATATAAAGGTATCCATTCTTAGATAAAATTTTTAAATTTTTAAAAAAAATTCGGAAATTCTTAAAATTATTGTAAAGCTTTTAATAACAATGCAATTCCACAAAGTAAAAATAGAAATTGTATTCAGCTGGCGCCATCTGTTGCGTAATAGTGTTGAAAAATACCCTGTTAAAAATATTCCAGTTTTAAACCAAAATTTTCAGTACCTTTAAACCGGAAATTGCGATATTTCACTGCTTTTTCTCTTGGAAATAAAATAGTTTATATGTATAGATTTCAATTTGTTGAGTAACAACACTTGTTACCTTAATGCCATATTATACAATAAAATAGTAATTCATATTCGTCTGTCTGTCTGCTTTTCGTTTGTGTTCGCATCACGTAAAAACTAGTGGATGGATTTTAGCAAAATTTTGTGAGGAGGTACATTAGTATCCTGATCCCAATATAGGCTTTTTTTTCCGCAAAACTATATGTGAGTGTTTTACGTATTCTACAAGTTTGTAATACAAGTACAAAAAGGTTATAAATGTTGCTTTAAATATCTATCAATTTTCATAGATAACCTATCACAATAATAATCTTGTCATTTTTCTATTCAATAATCGTAAGTACATACAAGTTTAATTATCAGCTAAAGCATTAAAAGTTTTTATTACTTTCCATGAAATAATTTTAACCGGAAATTTCTTGTATAAATAATTTTTGTCGCAGTATAATTTGTTAAACAAACATACTTAAAACGTTTTTAAAGCGGTATTAAAATCATCAAAAACAGTAAGAAAATAAAAATAAATCGGTTAAGTACACTGAACCAAAAATTTACCTAAATACTGCAAAATAGGGTGTAAAATTGAAGAAATGTAGGTTATTATACAACTGACAAACGTTTTAGTCAAATCTACAGTCGATTTTAGTAAAAAAAAATAATTTTGTTAAATTCGTTCTATTGAAGAAATTTCTTCAATATGACTACATTTTTCTTTATTTTATGGGGTGTAGATTTGACATAAAATAAGTTAAATTAACTAAAATTATAAGTTAATTTTTATAAAATTTGTATCTTTAAAAGGTAAAAATCTGCAACATAATCGGAAAATAAAACTGGATAACATTAATGCCTCATTACCTATATTCCTGATTTAAGAGGAATAAACGAATAAGTCTTTCAGTTCCTTTTGCGGGCATTTGATATCGTTTTAATTTCTTATTTTCGGTAACTATAGCTCTTCCAAATCGCTAATAGTGTAAAATCTATCAGAAAAATTTATTCACTTAATTTTAATTTGCACAACACACCGAAATATTAATAACACAGGGCAACAGCAAAAATATGCTCGAGTAACTACTATATACATTTGATGTATCATGGCTACCTTAGTACAAAAATGGTAAAATTTTTAAATTCTATGGATAGATTTTTTTTTAAAATTTTTTTTTTTAAAGTGCAATTTTTTTGAGACGTTTCTTCAAATAATTAATGATAACTCAAAAACTACAAGTCCGATATTATTAAAATAAATTCAGAAAAATTAATTTTGCATAGCCTTTAATTCGTCTATATATCGCGTTTCAATCGGATCAATAGTATCGGAGTTATAATAAAAAACTTAAGAAAAAAATATATTTTTTACGTAAAAATGGCAAAAATTTTCGTTTTAAAAAAATCATACAAAATCGAAAACGGCAAAAAACTTCCAGATTCATTTTTTTATCGCATAGCGACATATAATAGCAACAAAATGAGATATCGACCATAAAAATCGATTGATTTTTTTCGAATTTATTCACATTTTAGTGAATTCGCTCATTTTCACAAAATTTTAGTTTTTTGCTTGATATACGCATTATAGCGGGTTTTCAAATGTGTGAAAAACATAAATTTTCCAATTTCAAGGGGTGCATGTCGGATTAATGTTAGATTTGATGAGAAACTTCCACCCACAAAATTTTAGTCGAATTCGACAACGTTAACACGTAGCGCATAGGCCCCAAATCTGAAAAAAAGCGTTTAAATCGAAAATAATTGACAAATTTTCAGTTTTTGCAAAATTAACGCTATTTATTTCCCCTTTTGCAAAAAAGTGGATCCTGGTCCTTAGGGCAAACACAATGAGATTTACAATAAGCTACATGTCTTTAAGTTTTCGAGTTATTACAATTTTCACTGGCCATTATATGTCCTTGAGAACTTGCCGAAGACAATTTACAAAAACATTTTACTTTTAAAATTTTTTATTTTTTTCTTTTTTAACAATAAAATATAAAATTTCGCTAAAATTGA